>VXBR01007110.1:533116-610793 GCA_013400215.1 Cisticola juncidis | reverse complement strand
GGACCTCTATCCCCGGGCTTTTCCAGCGGGGCTCCCGCCGGGCACCCTCCTCCACCCGCCTGCCAGGGGGCCCGAAGCCGCCGTCCCCTGCCCACGGAGAGCCCGACGCTCCGCAGAGGCGCCATGAGCGCAGCGGACCGCGCTGCGGAGAGCCCGCGCAGCGCAAGGTAGCGAGTGTGGGGTGATCCTGCCGGGACTCCGCGGCTCCCGGAGCCCTCCCCTTACTGCCTGCTGGACTGGTTTGCCCTAGGGCACCGTTCGGTCTGCTCCTGGGCTGCTGTGCGTCCTTGTTCTTCCATCTTCCCGCTTCTGCTGCTCTCGGTGCAGCGGTAAAGCGCGCACCTTATCCCTGGGTTACCTTTTTCCTTCTAGTCTTATTTTCTAAGTGTGTAAGTTCTTGGTTCTCCTAAATGCTGTTGTTAGCGTAGGAAAACATGTAACCACACCAAGGAGATCACATGCGGGTACACGGACGATGGGACGCCCAAATCTTATGGCCCAGAATATAAAGTCAATTTGTGATTTTTATAGTTTAAATTGTACACGTTAACTAACCTCCACCCCTACATACTGATTATCCTATTCCTTAGTTACTATCTTAAATCATACCTATGCTTCTGCCCTGATCCACACTTGATTTGGTTAAAGCAAAGCTTCTCAATGATCCCCTGGGCTGGGGTCACACTGACTCAGTTATTGCAATAGGATGGAGCTGCTGCAGAAGCTGACGCTTGTTCCAAAGCTGAGCCAAGTTCCAGTTGTACGTTCTCTGCCTTCCCCCCCCTACACATACCTCACCTTAACCCCGTGGTTAACTTACACAGAAATTATATTTTTAACCCTCCACCATCACTGTGATCACCTGTTAATACCCAGAGAACAGTCAAGCTAATCTGTGTTTTAAACCGAATCTGTGTAAAAGTTTTCCATCTCTTTAGCCGCTTCAGGCAGTCTGTATTTCCCGTTTGTGGCAGGCTGCCCACACCCCGTGCCTCCTGCCGCTCCGCCGGGTCGTGGGCGCCCAGCCCGGAGGAGCTGAGCCCTCTGCCGTCGGTCAGCGAGCGCCTGGGCCGCCTGCGCCCCTCGCAGGACCTGCTGCAGTACTACCGCAGGAGGATCGCCGGCTTCGACCAGGAGCACGACGAGCTGGTCAGGAGGCTCGAGAAGTACAAGCAAACCTACGATGAGGAGGTTAGCAAAAGGCTCTTTGAACCATGATGGACTGCATTCACAAGCTTAGTATTTTTTTCAGTTGAAAACCCAGCACAGAAATCTTGGGATTTACCAGTATCATGGTAGAGCTAGGAAGAAATATGTAGATTTTGGAGTTTGATTTTAAAATCTGTTTGTCCTCTGTTAAATCAAATGGAAACATGCCTGTAGGATGTTCTAAAGTCATTATGGTTTGGTTGTATCTTCACAGTGGCGATTTTGCTTCCTTTGTTATATTAGGGCCTGAGTTTAGATGTTCATTTCCCATGTTGTCCCACTTCTTTCCCTTGCTCCTTGTAGTGAAGGAATGCTCTTTGGTCCAAATTTAATAAGCTTTGACTTATGGATATAATTCATAATCAGTGCAGTGGAATTCATAAGCTTGGCCATAAGCTGTAAAGCAGAAATCTAAAGATTTGCCCTTTAAGAGGAAGAAATCTTACCCAATAACTGCAAGATAGGCAGTGCTCTGATAGGGGCTATAGCATATATCTGCCTAGCAGTCATCTTTGTAATTGTGGATGGTTCTTTGGGAATAAAAGTCACTTCTGAGGTGATTGAGGGCCTCCTCAAGCCTTGGCCATGCTTGAAGCAGCCTGAAAGTCCTTTGGGAAGTATGTCCTGTACATCTTACTGTCATGTGGGAAAAAGAGGGGCAGGTTGCAAAATAATGCTTTTTTCTGACAGGAATAGTTGGTAGCTTCCTATACCAGGTGGAAAAAACAAAACATGGTAACTAGCTGAATTTCTATCTGCTAAACCATGGAGGTATTTACTCATCAGTGTAAATGCTGTTACAGAGGCTTTGCTTGGTTTTTGTTCATGTCAGACCCCCCATAGCTGCTCTGCCCACCAGTGTGGAAATGCAACCACTGGGGACACAAGCTGAGGCCTCATTTCACTGGTTTGTAGTGACAGTGATTCTCAGAGCTCTGAACTCACAGCTGAAACATTTTAAAATAATTTTTCCAATACTGCCCTCATCTGGTCAAGTGTTATAGGAGAATAAAATAATCCTTGAGCTGGCTGTTGTGTGCCAGTTCCAGACTCAGAGCACAGCAGTTTGGGGTTTGCAGGCGCTGTCCAGTGCTGTGATTCATTTCCAGTACCCCGTTGTCTCCCCTCAGCACCAGCTGCACTGCGAGGTCCGGCACTTGGAGGAGGAGGTTGCGGAGCTGCAGAAGGCCCTGAGTGACATGCAGGTGTTCCTGTTCCAGGAGAAGGAGCAGATCCTGCGCCTGTGCTCGGAGAACGACCGCCTGAAGCTCAGGTGGGCTGGGGCACTGCCAGCAGCACTGGGTGCACGGTGCTGTCAGCCAGGTGTGGAGCCCTCAGGGCAGCAGTCACTCCACCCTGCCTGTGAACTGTACCCCTGGAGGGGCAGGGCAGACTGCTGGGCTGCCAAATATGGCACCACTTGTTATTCTGGTAGCAGAAGGAAGGGCAGAAGTTGAACAGTGGTTCAGATTGGAATTGTGTTACCAGTTTGAATGTGAAGTTTTCATTGAAGCTGTTTCTGGTGGGTTGCCCTTGGCTGGATTCCTGTTCCAGCATGAATTTTTCCATTCAAGACTTCAGAACATAAGTCAAAATGTGTTGGTGCGCTTTGTAACTTCTCAGGAGTGTAAAAAAAAGTCTGATATAGCTCGTAGTGTAGTTTGCTTTAAAAACAATTGACACTTGCAATCTGAAAGAATTTGAGGTTGTTCATAACTCTTAATGCAAGTTCTTTTTACCATGTGCTATTATATCAGGCTGCATAGTATTGTCATACTTGGAAAGAGAAATGCTGTCCAATCCCAGCAAAATTGGTGATGTTCTGGTGTTGTCAACGTCAGGAATGTCTTTGGGAGCTTGTTTTTAAAGCAATATTCTCAGGAAATGCAACAGTTAGAAAACTTAAAAGCAAATCTGCTGACCACTTTCTTTTGTATTCCAGGGAATTGGAGGACAGAAAAAAAATCCAACAGCTCCTGGCTATGCTGGGAACAAACAAAGGAGAAGTCACATATTTTCATAAGGAGCCTCCACATAAGGTAAGTTTCTGTAGATCTCCTCTCTGGATTGTAACATGAGGATCTGTATGCCAGAGTCTGACCACAGACAGATCTGTGCCACAAGTCAAAGGCTGCTAAATGAGCCCAAAGCAAGAGGGGTCTGTGGCAACGCTGGGCTTTAGTATACATGCTGAAAGGTAAGTAAGAGCAAGCACACTGAAAGTAGGTCCTGTTAGCATTAGCCTCATTCTGCCTTCAAAACGTCCCTCCAGCTCGGCCTCTGAAATGTTAGATAGGAGTCTGGAGTCACCTGGCAAATGGTGGTCAAGAAGATGGCAAGAACACCACAAAAAGGAAAAAAAAAGTGCAGAGAATGACCAGGTGCAGTGTTTGAAGCTCACCTATCTCAGAATGCCTGTCTCTTAGAGCTTCAGGAAAGAAGAATGTGTCGAGGTTGCTGCAGCAGTTTCCCAGGCTGAAGACTGCTGAAGAACCATCCCCTCTGGACAGCATGGTTGCATATTTCAGAAGTGATGTTGAACTGTTTAAATGGCAGTGCATGTGATGTGCAGTGTAGTTGAACCTACTCGAGAAAGTCATGAGCGTTTCTGATATACAGAGACTATGATGAGACTATAGGATTTATTTTGGAGTAAGGTGCAGAAAAAGGCTGGAATATGCTGCATTGTTCATGGTTGCTCTGCACTGCTCAAGCTCTTCAAAACTCTTGCAGAAGCTTTAAAATTAGGCCTGTTATGTAATGTCAACCTAAAGATAAGCATTGGGGTTACAGCCTGCTCTTTCATGGTCTCCTTGTCTAGGTGGGTTTTAGTTCAACAGCTGAGTTTCAGAATTTTTATCACTTAGCTTTTATCTCAGGCTTGTTCAGTATCTTGAATGAATGTGCTGATAAATGAAGCTTCATGTTTCTCTGTCTTGCTGAGGCAAGAAGGAGTAATAAAACAAGGAAATAACATTATCTTCACATTCCTCTTCTGTCTCCAAAATGCTCTTTTTCCTGCTGAGGGTGCTGATTTTCATTCTAATGAAGCTATCAAAGGCAGAATTACTTTCCACCTTTTCTGGTGAAAAATATAGAGGCAGTAATGGCAAAGCTCAGCCATGATAAAGAAAAATGTTCAACATGGGCATTACACTTGTGAATGTCTTCCTTGTCTTGTGGTAGACGTAAGGTAATGCTATTCTTTTGGATAGCTCTTTATAACTTTTTAAGATTTGTTCTGCCCATTGCACCTTTGGGGAAGTAGATGCTCAGTGCAGATGTCTTGTTTCTGTAGGTTACTGTTCAGCAGAGGCCAGCAGAGACCCAGGAACAAGATGATGCTTCTAGCACAGGTACCACACCAAGCTGAGTACCAGCAGCTCAGCTCTTGCTTTTTTTTGTGTCTCCTGAATGCCAGAATAATTCCTGTCTGTGAATGCTTTGGGGAATCTCCATTAAGTTCCCTAAATGTCCATACATGTCCATGCAGTAGTCTTGGCTTCCCTTCAATGTCCTTTAGAGTGGCCTCAGCTGGCTCTGGTGTCCCCGAGGTGCTCAGTGAAGGAGGAGGAGGCTGTGTGACCCTCCCTGGCTGTTGGGGGGCTGTGCAGGTGCCACAGGCAGCTTTGCCACAGCCACCCCAAGCCGTGGGTTCTGCGTGCCCTCAGTGCAGACAGGGGTGTGGGTCCACATGCCTACATACTAATTTTCTCTTTTGAATAATTGTCTCATCAAATTGACTGAAATTAGCCTACAAGCTCAAAACTCATTTGGGCCTTGATGTTTGTGCTCTGTGCCATCTGCCTATTCATAACTTATTGTAAGAAAACAAGTTTTCTTTCTATATATGCCAACAAAATTAGGAGGATGCCTAAATACTGCAGCAGGATAGAGGGGATAAAGTTATGTCATCACCCAAAGTTGTAGAATTCTTTTCTTTCAGCTAGCCCTCCTAGAAGTCCTTGGGACTGTTTGCTGTTCCTGTAGGCCCACCAGAACACAAATATGTCATGCTTGGAAAGGTACTGCAAGTACACTGGGAAACCCTTTCCTACTTCTGTTAAATTTCATCAGTAGGTACGGAGAAGAGCGCTTCAAAAGCAACAGCAAAAGGAGAGAAACCAGAAACTTCTGAGAGTTATCAAAAAGATTATGAAACACTCCTACTACAGGTAAAAACATTTGCTAACTGATGGGCATAATTGCTGCCTTGCAGAAAATCATTATTTAAAAAAATCTGTCTTTTCAGATAAGATTTAGATGTACCAGTTGTATCAATCCCTGCATCTTACTATGGATTCACACTTAGTCAGTTTACTTAGCTGTTTCTTTGCTGTGAATGTAAATTTAAGAACAGATTCTGGAAGCTTTATGGCAGCAGATGTTCCAGTAATGTCAACTGGAATACCTTGTCCTTAGTATGGAATGTGTAATTAATGTTGTATCCCTAATTTGATAGCAGACAGGAATTTACATTAAACCCACTGAAGATGTGCAGGGTTGGGTGTTTTGTGGATGTTTGACAAAAGCAGTGTGCTTGAGACAGTATTAGGCAGCCTCCATAAGATGCACTGATAAAATGAAATGTTCCCTGTTCTAGACTTCCATAAAAATGTAGGTATAGGTAGCATAACAGAATGAAAGATAAAATGTGCAAAACTATGAACTGGGCAAGATGCCACAAGCTATATGTAAAGTATGAGGAAGGATGAATCAAGGACAGCAAATAATGGACAAACTTGTACAGCAGATATTCATGGTGCTTGTTTTTATTATTATTTGTTCAAGCAAAGGTACAGAAGTGTCTCTGCTTACTCCACAGGATTTGTCAGATGTGGGCAATTTAAATCTTAACAATATAAAAATCTTAACAATCTGATGTTGCTCCTTATGGGTATGCCTCTCTTGCCTACAGCATGATTTTTAAAAAACATTTTAGTTGTTTGAAATACTTAGCATTGAAACAAAAACAAAAGATTGAGAAGGTATTATCAGGTACAGTTTTTGATCCAAATCTTGGGATTTAAGAGACTCTGAAGGAGAGGAGCAGAGCTGGTGTGAGGTCTTGCTGTGCAGTGTGTGTGTGTGTGCAGGTGAAGGCCCTGCAGGCCCAGCTGGAGGAGCAGGCTCGACTGACCAAGGAACAGGTGGAGGCCCTGCTGGAGGACAGGAGGCTGCAGATGGAGGAGGCCGAGGTCCGGCACCGCCGGGACCAGGACCAGCTGAAGGCTGTGACAGAAAAGTGAGTGTGGGAGCACAACTTGAGAGGGAGCAGCAGAAATGGCATGGCTTTCAGTGTGCTGCCTCCTGCAACAGGCAGAAAAGCAAATTATGCAGCCATCTGGTAGTGTGTGTGGAAGATGAGGGGAATAATCTGGCTATTGAAAATCCTCTCTCAAATTGGAAGAAGAGCACTTCTGTCATTAGATGAGTTAAACTATGTTTAGACCACCTGTCTTCTCCTGTGCTTCTTCCAAGTTGCAGTGATGATTGATGGAATAAAGGTAGGCACTAGGAAAGAAGGTAACTCCACTGGGATCCCTTTTTGCAGGCTCCATAAGACCCAAAATCTCTTATACGAGACTACCCGGGACTTTCTCCAGCTCAAGTTTGATGCCAGAGCCAATGAAAAAGCATGGATGGCAGAGAAGGACAGTCTGTTGAGGAAACTTAACAAAGATCTGGATCATCTTGTTTTCAGCACAGAGTCAGGAAAAATAAAGCACAGAGAGCTGAAGAAGATGCTTCAAGCAACTGATGGAGCTTCAAAACACCACAGCAGAGAAATAAAGGTAAGTTTTTTTGTCTTTGGTAGTTTTTGTCTTTGCTCTTTAAGTTTTTGACTAGAAAATTGCAAGCACCTTGGCTTTGGCACAATAGGCAGTCATTAGCAGCAGTTTCAAAGTTGAACTGGATTGCCTTAAGTTACACTGTTGTTGACACTAATCTAAATAAAAATCCTCTCCTGCTTCAAAATCGGCATCACTTTCAAGCTTCAGATAAAGCGTGTAGTTAGGATTTATGGTAGTGTGTCTCTGTCAGTTTCTTTCATGCCCAGAAAAACTCCAGTTCTATAAGCCATGTGGTAAGTGGGGCCAACAGTTTTTAACCTGCTGATGGCACATGGCTCTGTTCCTGTAAGTGCTCTGAGCTAATGCTCTTAGAATGCTGTGTCTGGATCTTCCTTGCTGCTGTCAGGGGACAAGGAGGTCTCTCTGTTGATGTCTTCCAGCTCTTCTCTAGCAGATTGCAGTTTTATTCTCTTCCACTGCACTTCCAGTGAGGCATTGGGAGGTCAGAATAAGGAACTGGAGAGTAAACAGGCAATAGGGAATGGTTTCCACCTGCCCCTGAATGCAGATGCCTCTGAAATGCAGCACGGGGCAAGGGGAGGTGCAGAACAAGTTGAATGTGACTTTTAATGATGAGCAGTCATACAAACCCAGTAACTTAATCCAAAGGTTTTGGTAATGGGACTGATGTTAGAATATTGTTCTCACATACTTAAGAGCTCTACTTGCAGTCGTTAATTTTTATTTTCCTGTTGTATTGGAGGTGTTATCACACCTGCTGGTCCTGGGCAGGGGAAGTTTTGTAAGCAGTGTTGAGTTGATTTTTTCTGTTCCTCCTGTGTCCTAGTTGCTGCAAGACAAGCTGATGCAGGAAAAACACCTGTCCCACCTGTACAGAGAGCAGTGTGTCTCCCTGGAAGGGGAGGTGGCCAGGATCTGTGAGGAGAGAGATGCTGGCAAAGAGCTCTTCAAGGTAATTAGTCTGCAATCGTCTGCTGGCTGTGGGGTGGTCTGCCAGCACTTATTTTGTACAGCCTATTGAGTTTTCATCTCCACAGGAACGCTCAGAGAGGATGGGGAAGCGCCTGAAACTGATGACTCAGCGGTGTGAAGCCTTGGAAAAACGCCGGAGTATGGAAGTGGAGGGCTTCAAGAATGACATTAAAAGGCTTCAGCAGAAGGTGAAAGATGTAGAGAAGCACATTTATAAGGTAACAGCTAAGCTTTTCTGAGGCAGACTCTTTTGGGCTTATCCTATAGAGATGTATTCTCAGTATTTAATGTGGTATTCCCCTAGGCTTAAATAAATCCTTTTCTAAATACTCCATCAGTATCTGACACAACTTGCCTCCTCTGTATTTTACAAATCAAAAGAGATTTGCCTTCATTTATCAATTAAGCATCAAGCTTACCAGGAACTGTCCTGGCTACATATTAGCTGTGTACGTTTGTTTTCACTCTCAAAAGTTTTATGTGACACCTGTAGCTTACTTAGCTGTCTCAAAATTGCAAGGCAGCAGTTTGATTCAGAAACTTATCCTGCAAAAAAAATGATTCTTTTGTTTGTGAGAGCCACAGTGTTTGGTTCTGTTCCAGTAAGAGGTAGATGATTGTCTTAAGTATGTGAATGTTCTGTTTATTACTTCAGTGTGTCATTTGTGACTTTGCAAACATCACTGCAGAAGCAATGGCTGGAAGTTGAAGCTGTGCCCTCTGTAGTACCTTCCAAATGTGCAGATGAACATCAGAACAGTTTAGAGGGAAAGGCACAGCTTTGATGTTGCCTGGAGTTCAGGATGAAACGTGCATCCACAATATGCTTGAGAGGATGATCTTGGCATAGCTGAGACCCTCCTGCAGGAGTCTGGCAGTGCTACTGATTCATTCTTCTGTACTTTTGATGCACAGTTCAGTTTATGGAGACCAATGCATTTATTTCAATTAAAGACTTCAATTTATATATATTTTTTTTTTTATAATAGCCTGTGGGTCTTTCAACTTTATTCTTTAAGGACTAACAGCAGTATATGAAAGGGGGGAAAAGTGTATATAATGCCTTTACTACAAACTTATATATTTTCAATCTGTGGGTGTGCTCTTCATTGTATTCTCAATTTCTTAATCCTGTTAACCACAAGAGGGCAGGGGAACAAAATACTTGCAAGAAGCCTCCAGAGTGATCATTCAAGCCTTCTCATCACTTGGGGTCAAAATGACTAGAGATGACTAAATTTCCTGATTTGCATATTAAAATCTTTGACCAAGATCTATGTGATGACCCAGTAAGAAATGGTAATGGGTCAAGAGAACAGAGGGATTTTAGAGCAGCTTCCAATGCTGTGCCCTTGAAAGTGGTGGGCTGGCAGGGTGAGAGGAACTGTCAGCCCTGGCCAGCCTGCCCTCTGGAATTCTGATTATCCAGAGCCTTTGTTTGGCTCAGTGCAGGCCATGTGGCACTGCCTGAGTCAAGGTGCTGGACTTCACCTGCTCTTGAATGCTGTGCACTTCAGAGGGCAGCAGGTCAGGCACAGCACTTAGGACACCTCTTGTTTTAATAGCAAAAGATAAAATATCATCTTGTCTCCTGAGGTACCTGGAGCTAGGTATGAGTTACTTGATAAATACTTTAACTTGCCCCTTTTTGTGTATCTCGAAATAATACAGGAACTTGAAAGGAGTCTACAGGCTATGAGTCAACATGGTTATAATCTGTTAAGATTTCTTCCTTGACAGTACTATAAAACAACATAACAACATAATGTTATGAAAGCTTTGTTCTTTATTTTTGGTTCTGGAGCACCTTTCTATTTGGTGATGTGCATTATCCAGTTCTATTAACTTATACATCCTCTTTGCTGACTACAAAAGGTCTCCTTTAGAGTTCTCTCCCTCGTATACTGACCATAATACTCCCTCAGTTGTATTCTGGACAGCTTTGTTTTTCTCAATCTGTTTTTCTTTTTAGGTGGCTTTGAATTTGGGACCAGACCAGGATATTGCAGTTCTACGTGAGGTCCGCCAAGGAAACAAACTAACACACAGAATTCAAGGAGAACTGAAAGACTTGAAAGCAAAAATCTACAGCTTAGAGGATGAGCTACGGCACTGCTGAAGCCGAGTTATCAGCTGGCATCCTAATGTTAGTAATAGGACACTGCTAGGCTTGAGTGATCATAGGCAAGAACAGCTCCTGTTGTTTGTTTCCTGGCATCCACTGACAAAAGGCTGAGGAAATCTGCAGCTCATGTCATAAATGAGCCATTCCTAAAGTACCACGTTCCATTGCTGTTTGAGCTGAGAAATGCACCTCATAAAACTCACTTTAAAAGTACATGATGACTGATCCATCAGGAGTGTGTGTGTGACTGTCTTCATATCTGTGGTAGGGATCAGTGTATGCTGTCCTTTGCCTTTATTTGGAGCATATTACAAATCACATACATGGTTATAATGAAATTATTAACTGTAGAAGGATCTTGTTGAAGATCTGAATCTTGGCTGACATTTTTCTATGTGAGAAGCAGCTTTTACAATAGTGTATGTGATTACTGTTTTGATGCACCTCAGAATGTAACTGGACATTCTCATATAGAAAGTCAGTGCTAAAATGTCTTACATTTGACTCTTGGACAGGATAACCTTTAAAATGGCTCCCGTTTGCTTGGTTTTAACCCAATTGGAACAAACCTGTTTTATTATGGTGGGGAAAGATAACCCATTACAGAATTCTTCTGCAAGGATAAGCAACATTGACGGGAGTTCTGAATGCTTAGTGGGGAGGGAGGTACTACACAACTGAAACTGATCTTGTCTCTGCTTCCTCACAGTTTTTAACACACAGAGGAATCCCAGAATAAAGGGGGTCTAGTATCTTCCATAACCACATTGGCTTCTTTGTAGCTCTAAATAATGTCGGGGTTATGTGCAGAGAAATCAGGGTCAGCTTTTGCTGCAGCAGTTGTTGCTGCTGAGCTGTAACAAAGTGGGGTGGAAGAGCAGGTGCCCACACCAGAGCTGTAACTGTGGCTGTGTAAGGATTCTCCAGCCACAGGGTGGTTGTCTTCACACCAGACATCACAATTCCAGATGAAATCATGACAAGGGTTATACCATGGCTTCAGCCCAGTTTATAATTGCAGGTATTCATGCTTTTACTGTGGCGTCAGCAGATCTTGTCCACCTTGCAGCCTGAGAGCAGACCTGTAGTGGGGAGGGGATTTCAGTGCCTCTGTTTCCTACTTTACCTTTTTTTACCTTGTTTTGAAGCTTACACCATACAGGCTACTCGCACGTTCTTTCCCTTTGAGAAAAACCTAGTGTGTGAAAGAGGCAATTTCGTTTGGGTGGGGAAGTGGCCCTGCAGTTCATCATTTAGTGTTTCATAGGTACATGTGGAAAAGATGGATGTTATGTGCTGTGCAGGTTTGGAAAAGGAAGAATTGTTTTTATAGCATCAGCTAAAGCAATGCAGGAGGGGAAATGCCCCCAAGACATCTGTACCCACTTCAGCTGTCTTAACCTTTTTGTGACATGCTTGCTGTCCCTTGTGGTCCTGCACTGTGGCTTTTATTCTGTTCTGGAGGGCAATTGGTCACAGGCTGCAGTGTGTGCCTGTCCCTGGGTGCTCAACTACACAGCAGCTTGCAAGGGCTGTTTTAAAGGATGTGGCACTGCTCAGCTGAGCTGAAAATGCTGAACTCTACACACACTGGTTTGTGAACAACTCAGGTGCCAAGGTGATGTGGACAGGTAAGGAAGGGTATTAATGCTATCCATCACTTAGTCCCACTCTTTCCTAGCTGGATGACACTTTCTTAGAGAAATCAAGCTAATTAAAGTGAGTTCATATGTGAAATAACATGCTACTGGCTTGAAGATAAGATATCAATCCTATCCCAGAGCCTAAAAGGCTGCTTCTGAAAATTGCTACATAATGGAGCCTTAGGAACTCATTCAGCAGGATCCCCCTACTTAAATTCAGCTGAAGGGAACTTAGCAAAAAGGTCTGTTGAACCTATAGAATCCTGTTTAGTTCCAGCTCTTCCAAGCTAAAGAATTGCCTGTGAAATTACATTTTCCTCACTTGAAAGCCATTGAGTGTCTCTGGGTAAAGACTTCAAGCTTTGACACTCAGATTTGTAAGACTGGGAGGAAGTATTGTGGGAAGAAGGATGTAAATGTTTAATTTCCTGTCTTCCTTACTAATATTCTTTATACTTCAGAAGGACTGAACAGAATAAAATGACAACATTCCAATATATCTGCTAGTGTGTCAAAATCAAAGTTTGAACATGATTCTTAATATGTCACTAGGCTATGAACACTTCCTGTGTGAGGGGGTGGGAGGGAAATCATGGTATTGTTACTCTGTAAATCTATTTTATTTGGAAGCTTGAATATTTTTCCAAGTGCAGGAAGTGCACATATTGTACATGCTCTTTCTGTGTGACACCACGTGAGCATGTGAAATGTTGCCAAAACAACTCTTCATGCCAAGAGCTGCCTTAAAGAGCCCAATGCTTCCTACCACTGGCAACCACCCTCTAAAATGTCATCAAAGCATTAATGGCATCTTCTCAAGGGCTTCCTGGGAGAAGTTCCACTGCC
Source organism: Cisticola juncidis (assembly GCA_013400215.1). Classification (NCBI taxonomy): domain Eukaryota; kingdom Metazoa; phylum Chordata; class Aves; order Passeriformes; family Cisticolidae; genus Cisticola; species Cisticola juncidis. The sequence goes on along the minus strand of VXBR01007110.1, from coordinate 598,182 downwards.
TTAATTATTCAATTATTCCTACAATTTTTGGGTAGAAATCAAAGAAAATAGCATTTACTCCAAAGAGTGATTAGCTTTTTTGCTAATTGAAGTTAGTAATGTGTGAGTTGTATCATTTCAACACAGCTAATGCAAATTTATGAGTGTAGGAGCATAGAATCTGAAAGATTTGCAAATTTCTGCTTCTAAGACTAGAGAGACTGTACTACAGGATTAAAGGTTAGAACTGGACAAATGTTCTTATTGCGAGCCAAGGTACTAAAATATCTCTTGCATAACCAGGAGAAAAACAAGGAGCAGGGGAAACCTTATTGTTGTGTAGCTTCATTTAAGTAAGGAAGGAGTGCCTGCTTTTCAGAAGGAATGTTGAAATATTGGTTAAGGCACAGAACCACAGATGATTCAGAGGAAGAGAAAAGGTTGTGCAAGAGCTCATTTTGTCTTGCATTGAGAAGACTGATTAATGTGTCTCTGGAAGACAAAAAAACTACCAATGGCCTCTCTATCCTAGCAGGGCAATGCAGGGCAGCAACAAGTAGCCTGAACTTGAAGTTAATTAAAAAGGGCATACATTTTTAACAAGGAGATTGTGCTTTTTCCCCTTATTATAATAAACTAGGTGTGGAGGTAACAAATTCTCCATATCTATCTTCAAATCAAAGAATTATTTCACCTCTGGAGAAGGTAGCTTGTTTTAATAAGTTTGACCCATTAGAGCTTAATGAATTATAATGACATGAGCTAACATGAAATGATTTGGTGGTTCCTTCTGGCTTCAAACCTGTGATGTATTTATGTGCAGTATTTGTTGGAGTTTTTTAGTTTTTATGCAGCTGCTTTAATTACAGGGACATGCTCTGTCAGTTAACCCTGCACAGCAAGGTTCCACAAGGGAAAATGGAACCAACCCAAAGTTTTAAAAAATCCCAAGTGATCTTCTTCTATCACAATCTACAGTAATTCCCTAGTGAATTGGGGCTGTGACTGCATTCAGGCAGATCAGTAGTTCTCACGGTGTCAGACTAATCTGAACAGTAACAGAGTATATGCCTGTATGAGGGGCTATATTTAAATTGCTTGTGTAAATAGGATTGTCACTTCAGAAACATTTACATTTTACCACAGTTGGTGGACTCTGCACCCACATAAGGCTGTGATAGGCAGCCTTGTATTCTGGAGTTGAAATGTTTCTATGTAGGCCAGGAGTCCTTTGATAGTCAGACAGTATTTTTGAGTCTAGCTCAAAACACAAATACGAAGCTCAGGATTTACGCTGGAGAGGCAGGTCTGAATGCTCCTGTATTGATTCAGAGATGAAATTGCTTTTCTTTTACTGCAAACACTTTTCTCGCAATGGCATCACTTCTAAACCACCCAGTACAACAGTTTTTCCTGTTGGGTCCCAGTTCAGATGTCCACAGGGAATGCTGCTTGTCTTTGTGCTCTGGAATGTCTCTGATAACAGGACTATGATGTGTCTTTGGGACTTCTTGAAAAGTAAGGATGCTGAGCACAGTCACTGAAAATATAAACCAAGTATTATTATGTTTAAGGCAGGGGAAGGAAGAAATTATGCAAGACTAGATTGAAAACATATATTTCCCAAATCATTAAATATGTATATTCACCTTTTATTATAGTAAATATATAAAGCCTGCAAAGTCTCTTGAAACTTCTCAGCTTAAAGTGCAGAAAAACCTTTCTCAGGAAGTGAAAGTGTGTGTGCTGTAGATATCAAGAGATTGTTCTGATGTGCAAAAAGCAATTTAGGTCAACTCCTGGGGCAGGACCTGCATTCAGGAGGTGTTCCTAGTGGCCCTGGATGAAATTCATACGAAAATGTGTCCTCTGGCCTGCTGAAAAGGAAGGGCAATCATTTCTGTGTAACTTTATCTGGACAGTGAGGACTTGAGAGCTATGGAGAGTTATGCAGTGAAAAAAATCACGAATGAGGCCTTCCACCCACTTTTTTCTCTTTGTAGGAGAGCAATGGGATGGTGCTCCTGTCAAAGTCATGGCTGTGTGTGCAGCAAAAGGAAGCCACAAACCCCAGGCCACGCCATACAAAGCTGGCAGTGTAATTGTGTTGGTGAAATATGACCATGCTAGCACCACTTAACTGGCCAAGAGGTCCTGCTGATAAATTGTTAATTGTGGTGCTGCACTGATCCCCTTACAGCAATTTCAACTGCAGCATTGACAGGGTTTCTTCTGGGATTGCTCCACCAGTAAAGCCTTTGAGAGCCCAATCAAATCCTGAGGAGCCAAAAGGAGAAATAATGGGGAACAGTGTCTTTGGAAACTGCCTATTCCTCTTAGAAACACTTGTGCCTCTGAGCCATTTCTATGCAGAATGTTGAGATGAAGCCACTGTTTGTGCTTCAGAGCATAGCTGAGGTCAGGAAGAGGAGCATGGAGCCACCAGAGTGGTGAAGTCTAGGGACAGTTGTAATTAGTGCTGAAAATTACACAAGAAGACAGAAGGGAAGGAGCAAGTGGCAGATAATTGAACATTTGGGGAGCCTACAGAGAAACAATGTTGGCATGGAGTTAAAAGTGATTTACAGAACAGAGAAACAGTTGATAGATAACTAGAAGCAGAAGCATATACCAAGAAGAGGCAGAGATGCTCAGACATGGTTCTAGAGAGTTAAGTGCTGCATTTGTATCAAAGGCTGCTTTTACCATGAGGAAGCATAGCCAAAATAGAAAACAAACAGCAGCTCAAACAAAGCCAAAAAATACTCGAGTTGACTCCTCTGGCAAAGAGTGTTTCTTTGAAGTGAGTATTCAGGGCAGGCTGGGAGAGATGTGCCAGCAGCAGTGTCCATATTCAAGGAGGGTCCATCGGGCAGGCAGCAGGGTCAGCTCCCTGTCCAGTCACCTCCACACCTGCAGGCCCTGCTGCTGCAGCAGCTCCAGCTCACCTGGGACAGCCCAGGTGCTCCTGTCCCTGCTGGGCTGGCCCAGCCTGCGCTGCCACACTGCAGTGAGGATGAGATCGGCGAAGGTCGGGGCACGTGCTCCTGGGACTTGGGGTGCTGGAGAATTTGAGACTTTGAGACTGTTAGCAGACTTGAGATGAAAACAGTTATGTGGTTTTAAACATCACTGCCAGAATCTTACTCCTGGACATCTGTTCTTTCTGCAATGAATAAGTGGTCCAAAATAAGTATTTGAAGTACAATGTAGAGTTATTCAAGTTTATGACTTCACTTTTTATTACACATTCAGATTAATTTTGTTCCTTAATACTGTTCTGTTGTAACTATATTTGAACAGATAGTACCATGCCATAGTCATTTCCTTAAACTTTTTCTCCAGAGACAACAGCTTTTCTGTCTCACAGAACAGTTATATCAGGACAAAGTTTGTTTCTTTAGAAGTTGACCATGCTACTGTTAGCCTCACTTTTCCCTTCCCTCCATTTTAGTACAATGTTCACTAGAGAAATATGTGATTACTTATTTTAATATGCAATGAAGTGCAGGTGTTATTTTTCAAGAATAAGGTTGTTCATTTAAGAAATGCAGATAACTTTCTGCTAAGAACACATTGTTCAATTCTCATTTTTTAAATGGTAAACAAAGTTTAATTTAGATTGGTGTTTATTAAATATTTTTCTTGGTATTTTCTGTCTTTTTTGGAACAAATATAGAAACTTGGTTTATTTCTCTCATGCTGGATAAACCTGAAACCAACACACCACCACTTTGCCAGCACCAGCCTGTCCCTGCTGGGACTCGCACTGCTGCCCCCTGTCCCTCAGTGTCATTTCAAAGGCTTTTGGAACATTTTTAAAGCTAAAGGACAGCAAGCCTTTTGTGCAGCCTCACACTTAAGAAGGCTGCCTCTAAATAAGGGTCCCAAGAAAAAAGAGTATCATCAATTCATTAATATTTAAAACCAACCTCAGCCTGAGAGTTTCTGTTCATGGTCCCACACAGCACAGGAGCTGCACCTGGGCAGGAGTGGAGCTGGGAAGGAAAACAGTTACCACCACAGCTGACCCAACACCCCCATCACACATTTTTGGGAAGGGGTAACTCTGGACTAGCTCCGCAGCTGGATACACGATGTACATCCCAGATGTAATCTCCCATTTTCCTTCACCGAGGAGGAATCCAATTCGCAGCCTCCAAGGCAGCTTGGTGATGTGAATGAGACGAACAGCACAGGAAGGACTCTGAGAAGTCGCTTCAAAAGTGTGCTTGAGACCTGTAATGAAGCAGCAGGTTCACCCGGGGAAGGTCGTGGTGCTCCTGTAAGCCTCTGACATCCCCCCTCAGAGGGGTCTGGCGATGTAAGATCGCATCTGCTCAGCTGCTTCAGAAAGCAGCTTGGGAGGCTTCCCCAGCCCTCCTCACCGAGCAATGCACTTCCAAGTACATACACCTGTTGCACCAGGTGAAAGATACTTTAAATGGGTTCAGCTGTGTGTAGTACCAGCGTGATTTTGAATCGCCCGCTCTCGTTCTGCTCCCCCCTCTGAGAGGAGTTACCTCTCCCGTGCCCTCTCCGGGGATGCACCCACGCTGCTGCTGGCGCGGAGCTGTGTGAGGGGTCTGGAGCTTCCCCCGCCCCGAGGCGGCTCTGGGCGGCCGGGCCGAGCGGNCGGCTGCTGCTGGCCCTGGGCGTGCTGGCCCTGGGGCTCTGGGCCGCTTACCTGGAGCTGGTGGCGATGTCCGGCGGCGCGGCTGTCCCGGAGCGCAGTGAGTGAGCCCCGGGCGGACGGGAGGGAGCGGGAGGGTCCCGTCCTCGGCACCGCGCGGTACTCGGGAGCGCCCGGCGGGCGGGGAGCGGGGCTCCGAGCGCTGGGGCTCCGAGCGCTGGGGCTCCGAGCGCCGGGGCTCCCTTTGCTGCCTCTGGCCTGCGGCTCGCACCCCCTGTGTCGGGAGACCTCCCCAGTCTGGAACTCCAGAGCCCGCAGCCACGGCTCTGAGGCGTCTGTCGCTCTCGGTGCCCGGTGCGAAGCTGGGGGCGGCTCGGATGCTGTGAATGCGGCTCTGAGGCGAGGGGAAGCGTGTGCGGAGCAGGGGGAATGCGCACCCCGGAGAGGCGCAGCGCCCGGGTTCGCTCCGTGCAGGCTGCGGGGAACACAGCGGGGCTCAGGAAAAGCTGCACCTTCTTTTTCTGAAGTAGAGGAAAAGTCTGCTAGTGTCGTGTGGCTTTTTACGCGTCTCTTTTTTGAGTTACAGAAAAGTTTCAGTGGCTCACGGTTTTGTAAAAGGCTGTCATGTTGCTGCTGGTTTTTAAATAATATCAGTACTTGGTACTAATCTAATTTGAAAGTATGTTTTCAACTACGTGTTAGTGTTTAACTGTTTATACTTTACAGTATATTGGTCTTTTTATTACAGAATACAAACATCCATTTTTACTCTCATGAGTCAGGCTTGGTTTCAATCTCAAAGCTTTGGACTGTGGCTGTGCAAGAAGCATCATGAATGTCTGCTCCCAAAAAGTCCATTACAGGACTTCAGCTTGTACATTTTTTCTGTGTTATATGTGATATTAAGGCTAAAAACACATATTTATTGTTACAGTGGTGTAATAGATCTGATTTCTTTGGCTAGGATAAATCCTCTAGTAATAATCCTCATTTTATGCCTGGTGGAATGAGAAGAGGAATTGTCCTGCAAGTCTGTTTTGCATTACATCTTCCATGCAATCTCACCGTGCCTTTTACTGTACATCACTTTGGCAAAACCCCACCAAAAATGCTTAGGGAGATTTGTACAAGTGGGCAGAGGGCTTGGGTAGAAGCAAGGGAGAAAACAACTGAGAAGTGTCTAAAACAGTGGTTCTGAGGAGAGGGGGCTGAGTCAGGTGTTTGGAGTTGTACAGCTGATGGTCCTTTCACTGCCAGCAATGCAAAGGGAGAAGGGGGGTGGGAGAAATGGGCTGAGAGTGGGGACAGCAGAGATGTGCAGGAGAAAACAACTTTCTTAGTGATTTGGGTTCTTCCTCTTTGCTTTAAGACAGGGTTATGTTTACATCTCTGTTATAAAAGTTATTCTGTTTTAAGACTGAAACTGAAAACAGTGAGATGACTACAGTTACTACCAACTAAAACAGAACACGCACAAAATAATTGCATTATATTAAAGTTCAATCACATAAAATTCCAGGTGCTCCCAAATCCACCAGAGATGTTGCTGCTCATTGCAAGCAGAAGGTATTTAAATGCTGCTGGAAAGGGTGGGAGGGTAAAAGCCTCTGGCAGGCAGTTCCTCACGGCTCAGCATCACAGAGGGCTGTGGTCACACCGGGCACTTGGTGTCGTGTTTTCTTGGCCTTGTAGCCAGAATCCTGGAACCTGCTACCAGGAGGAAGGGTAATCTGTGACCTTCCACACCCTTCCTCTTGCCCTACTACCTCTAAAAGCCTGTTTTGTTTTAAGAGGAATCAGAAATCCGAGCAGAAGATGAATAGTATTTGTTTTCTTTTGGCTGCTAAAACTAAATAGTACTTTCTTCTCTGGGGACAGGGACAGTGTGTTTGTGACTCCATGTGGTGACTCTTTCCAGGACCTTGGGAAGCTGGCAGGGGGGGAGTGATTCTGCCAGCAATTAATAGTTTTCTTCTTGTTTTCTGTGGCATGTCCCAGGTGGGAGCCCTATTTTAAGTCACTCCTGGGACCGACCAGGAGCTGCCACCTCAACTTAGCTGATGCAACAGCCTCCCCAGTTACTGATGATAAAATACAAAAGCTCTTCACTGGGCAGTTCTTAGGCACAGGGCTAAGGGGCTCCTCCATTGGGGCCAGAAAGATGAAGAGCTGCTGGGCTTGGAAGATCTACAGGAGATCAGTTTCCATCTCCTGTGTCTGTAATGGAGTTTCTTCTTGCCTCCCTAAAAGGCACTGTAGTCCAGCCTGTCTATGGAAAGCCAGGCCTGTTTTTCTGTTTCCAGAGAAGTGATTCCTCCTCCTGCAAAGCTGTAAGGACTCAGAGGAAATACTACTTTTCCTCTCAGGCATGCATGAGATGGAGCACAAGCCCCTCTGGTGCCCGCACACCGTCCCTGCTCCCGTGTCTTGGAGCAAGTCCCAGGTGTGGATCCTGCCGAGCTCTGAGCTCCTCTCCTCCTCTCACCCCCAGATCAGTGTGTGGTGGAGAGAGCAGATGCCCAGGGCTTCGTCCTTGAGTAAGTGATGCTTAAAAACTGGGCCCTGCCTGTCCTCTCTTGAGCTATCTGCAGCTCTGCTGTGCAACAAAGTCAAGCACAGAAAATGGTTTGGATAAAAGTGAATGAGGAGTCTGGGAGAATATCCTGTAATCACCAGTATCCACTGGCATTCATGGTGCTTCATCACCATGTGCTGGGAGAGTCTCTGGCATGAGGTGAACTTTGCTGTGATGTTCAAGTCAGAGGCTGAGTGATCAGCCTGAGGTGCAGAACTCATGCCTGGTGTGCACCATGCCTTGGGATTGCTGTGTGCCAAAGCTGGTCTGGGAAGCTGAGCTTTCAGGGAGGCTGGGATGGGCTGGACAGGCACAGAGGACAGTGTGGGCTCTGTGAGTGATGGCTTTCCTTTGAAGGTGATACTGAAATGAGTAGTTGACCAAGAGAAAAACTTGTTCTTTTTTCTTGTGATTGAGTGTACTAAGGTGATATTCCTGTGTATCTTTCCCAGGGAGCCTTGTTGGGAGGGCTGTTTGCTCATGGGCAGGAGGGTGTTTCTGTTGCTCTGTGGTTTGCCTTTTTGTTCCTTTTTTTTTCAAATGAGCATGTTTGGCTGGTTTGCTGCCCAATAGGTGTTTATAGGAATCTTAAACATGTTTACAGCTGAGTGAAGAGAAACAGGCAGGCTGCTGTGAGCTGAGGATGGGCACACTCTCCTCACACGAAATGTGGGCTGTTGTCATCCCAAACAAGCTGTAACAGGCAGGCAGTGCCTCCCTGCCAGGAATAAGGGGAACTGGAGTCTGTTTACTGCTGCTGCTGACAGGCACTCACCTCCCTGGAGCAGGCTCTCCACCAGGAATGTTTTCCTCATCTTTACGAGCTGCTACACAGCACACTTTGCTCCTGCTGGAGATGGGGGGACTTTATTATTTCAAAGGTGAATGAGGTGTTGTGGAGGGACAAAACACAGAGATCTGGAGAGAAGTCCTGCATCCTGCCTTTAGTGCTGTAAAGCAGTTGGCTTGGCAGCAGGGCTGGAAGGGACAAGGGCAGGGAGAGAGAGCTTTCCTCAGGGAAAACCCTCTTCCCAAAGTACTGCCACCTCCCAGAGCTGCTGCAGTGCTGTTTGGGTGGAAAAGGTGGGTCTGACAAACCTCCTGCTCCCTCTGCTTTTCTCTTCTGTGCCCAGTAGTGCCCAGTCTTGCCCACCTGAGCACAAAGGTATGACTGAGGTGCAAGGCTGGTGTCAGTGGGCTGTGTTTGCAGGCAGGATGTGCAACAATCCCCCTCTGCTCTGAAATCCTGTGTCAGCGTAGTAAAAGCAGCCCCATCCCTAAAGAAACTTGGAGGTGAGGTCATTCCCAGCTATTGCTGTGCAGAATCTGTTTTTTCTCCTATTTTAGGAGCCTATAAATCATTTGCATTGATTTCTTTCATTGCAGGTGTGTGTGTCACACGGAGCCAGGCACTAGGGGGGTGTTCAGGGCTAGGTTGGAATCCTGGGAGGGGCAGCTTGGAGGAACAAGGAGCTGGGGGCCCCTTTTGTAACCTGCCCATCCCAACTGCTTCAGCCCACCCCCGTTCCTCCACATTTTATTGATGTGAGTAAAGAACACTGGGAGTGTGTTATCTTCCAGTCTTGGGTTGTGTTACTGGTTTGTGTCTCACTTAGGTTTTCAGACTGCTGCCTTTCTAATTCAGGAGTGCACTCCCACTATCTGGAGTGGAAAGTAGGAGGGGTTCAGAAGAGCCGTGGAAATGTGCAAATAAAGAAGTCCTTATGGCAGCACTGCCCAGGATGTACACCTTCAGTATCCCTGTGCTTTCCCAGAACACTGCTTCCTTCCCTGTGAGCTCCAGGCCTCTGAGGTGCAGGGCAGGTATCCGAGTGTTGGTGTGAGTGGGCAGGTGCATGTGAGAGGAGTATCTGGCAGGAAGGTGAGGTTGGGCATTGGGTGTGATGTATCCTCCTCCTGCTGTGGGATGAGGAGGAGCACGGCTCCTCCCACAGCTGCAGGTCTGCTCAGGCCCAGGGCTGCTCCTGCAATCCCTCACAGCCGGAGCTGCCTGGGCAGGCACCGCGTCCTGCTCTGGCAGAGCTGCTCCCCGGGTTCCTCCCTGCACCTGGAGAGACACGGGCCAGGTGGTGTCTCAAGGGTTAATTCCTCTCTGTATTTCCAGGCTGTTAATGCAGGTGTCCCCTCAAAGCCCGTCCTGCCTGGAGGGGTGTCTGATGCACCGTGTGCTGTTTCTGTGCTTGCAGGGACACTCATGTCCTGTGCTCAGGGCTCTGTGCCATTCCCACCATTCCCAGAGCTGTGGGTCAGGGCTGCCCTGCCCTGGTGTGTGAGGGGAGCCAGCATCCCCTGCTCACTGCTCTCACGGGCTCCAGGGACAGTCCAGGGGTACAGGGGTGGGTCCCCCTGCAGCTGGGTGTGGGAGCTTCACTGGTGAGCAGGTGTGGAAGCCCAGAGCTCACGGGGGCTGTGCCTCCTTCTCCTGGGCCAGAGCATCCCTGCGCTGCTGCTGGGGCACGTGCTGCAGGTGGGTTCTGAACCTGGTGTTTTTTCACCACTTGACTTGAAGTCAGGTGGGTGTTTGTTTCTTGGAACCTGGCCTCAGCAGATCCCCAAATAATTTGCCAAGATTACATATTACTTTTATAAATAAGCTCTTGTGTCATCTCTTCATGTACTCATGTTAATTATGACAGATTTATGTAGTGGTGTGCCAGAACAGCGTGTATTCCTGCACACACCTTCCTGTGGTGAGTTGGACTGGATTAGGATAATTTGGGTGTCAGAGGGTGCCCTTTCCCCACACCTCGGGGCTGGCAGAGCACAGGTTCTGTCCTCTGGAGATGTTTGTGTGTGCTGCAGTAACAGAGGCTCTGCCTTCTCTCACCTGCAGCTTCAGGCAGATGTGAGGGAACATGGACATGGTCCTTCATGTGGTGATTTGAAATGACTGACATCTGCAGGGTGGAAAAAGGCAGGGCGCTCTCCTGAGGACACAGACTGCCTTGTAGTTTCTCTAGTTGGGAGGGGAGTAATGATGGGGTTCTTCCCACAGTGCTAGCAGTGCTAGCCTTGGGAACTAATATATTTTGTTGAGTTTCCCTTTCCTACTTGTTCTTGTTGTGCACTGATGCTGCCTGTTGCAGTCACTTCCCAAATCCATTGCTTTTTTTAGGCTTGCAGTAATAGCTGAGAAGGACTTTCCAGAAAAGGAAATAAGCTGGCTTATTTACATATGGTGTGAGATTTCAGAGAGACCCATGTGCCTTGGGTGGAAACAGTTGTGAATTTGGGCCTTGGACACTCACCCTTTTCACGATGTTAGAAATTCATAGCCTGAGTGTGTCATGAGCCGAGCCAAAGTACACTGGGATCTTGATCAGAGCTGCTCTGTATTTCTGTTTTTCTGAGAAGACTTTACCATGCCAGGGTGCAAAGGCCTTGATGTTCCTGATCTGGAGAGAGTTCCTGATGCTTTGAGATGCTGAGATGGTCTGGGATTATGCTGCCATTAAGTCCTCCTAAGACATCACAGAAAAATAATTTGTGTTGCCATAATAAATAATTTAAATCAACTACAGAGAATAACAATATTCAAGTAGTCAGTCTTTAAGATGCTGAATCATTTCAGATGATCCAAAGCTTGTTGGGTGGACTTGAGTGCCCTTGAAGCATCAGTGCCCCTCAAAAGATCCCTAATTCTGGTTTTATAATTTCCAAAGGCTTAGTTATTTCAGCATTCTCTGCCTGTTTCCCATTTGAGCTATCCTGGGGTTTGTTGAGGGGAAAAGGGGTCAATGTGGGGTTTTTCCCAGCTTCTAGAAGAAGGGCATTAAGCTGTCACAGATTACAGTATAGGTCTGATACCCTTACTTGGCAAAACTGTCCCATCTGGGGCTATTTTCCCTTTTCTGTGTCACTGTTCTCCATCAGGTACAAATGGTAATTCCCAGGCCTTTGCATCACCCATGGGACTTTCCTTCCTTACTGCAGTGACCTCGATGTTCATTTCTGACAGTTCAATACTCTTGGGTTGTTTGGGTTTTGTACCAGCTGGAAATTGGCAGCCAGTGCCAGTCAGTAATGTAAGAACACTGAATGTGGATCAGAGATGTGACTGTAACAGGCATGTGTTATCTTTTTGACTTTCCTCATGCCTTCTGAATTGTGAGCATTAGGAACCAGTAGCCTTACATGGCAGCCTGTGTTTCGCTGAAATATGTGAATTCAGACTCATTAACAGTAGTTCATTGTCACTTACTGTTGTGTTCCATTTAGCAGTACAGATATTTGATCTATCATCACCTGTGATGGCCCCAGAATTGCCTAGTAGAGCTCTCTTGGGGTGGGGATAATCTGCATTTACGACGTGTGTATTTTTCCCTGCCATTCTAAATAAATCCTTCTGCCTTCCTTGAAGAGGATACCTATTTATTTCCCTGTCATTAGCGTGGGCTTGGCCCATATATTTGGAGTTGGCAACTCCAACAGCTTCCTCAGTGCTGCTGCTCATTTGAGCTAAGATATCTGCAGCCCTTCTGGGTAAACACTTCCTAAATGAGTTTTAGCTGTATTTCGTAATGCAATTTTCTGTAAAATTGCAGCAGTCATGTCTGGGTGCTATTAACCCCATCTGAGCTGCAGAGCATAGGGCTGAGGATACCCTGTCCAGACCCCCCTGCACGAGCAGCCTGCAGTACCTGCTGCAGCTCCCTCTGCAGTGGCTGCCAAGGCCATTTGCTGTCAGCTGGCCAGTTGGGAGTGTTCTGCTTGTTTTCCATCAAAGATGCAAAATAAACAATCTGCCAAAACCAAGCTTTCCCATCGAACCTGACTGAACTGTAATTTCCAGAGGCGTGCCTTGGTAATAATTGTCTGCCTTACTTAAGGAGTAAATAGCAATTGCAAAATCCTTCTCCTGTGGAATCCTTCACAGGAGACTTCTCCCGTGTCTTGAGAACATCAGTGCGTGCCTGTATCAGAGTGAATTCTGTGACCAGCAGTTCTGCCCCATAGTCTGTGCTACTGTGGTTTATGCAAAAAGGTTTTGCCAGGCTGGTGCTTGCTTTGTCTCTGTGCTGGCTGGGCCAGTGCAGGGCCCCCTCAGCCCCCTCAGTCCCCCTCAGTCCCCCTCAGTCCCCTCGGGCCCCTTGGGCCCCTCAGGCCTCAGGAGTCGCTCGGTATCGACCATCATTCCCCTGTCCCCTCTCGGGCTGGGACAAAAGCCTCTTTATGCAGGTATTTAATTGCTCGGGACCTCAGCAGTCGGGTTTGTGGGATGAGGGGATGGCAGAGCTCGTTTCATCCCCTTTTTTTGCCCACCTGCCTTGGCTGCTCTGTGTCTGTCACAGTTCCCAGGGCCGTTCCTGATCCCAGGCGTTGTCAGCTGCTTCCTCCGTCAGGAAGGACTTTGTGAGTTGAAGGACAGTTGTACTGCTCGTGTTGTGCTAAGTTGGGAGCTTATTTATACTTGGAAAGATGTATTTTAATTCTGCCTTTGCTGTTTTGGTTACTTCTTTAGGGAATTGCATGCACTTTGTGAGACCAGGGCTGGACAGAATTGAACCTTGGTAATGGGTGTTTCCCTTTTCAATGGAATTACGGGCTGTAGCCGATGATCTGTATTTACTTGTTCATGTTGCTCACCTGCTCCGGTAGTGGAGCTGAGGTTGTCATTATTGAGCCTGGGTTTAATTTGCTTTTTCTGCCCGTGCCTTTCATCCCTTGGCAGTTCGCTGCTGCCATGGTGCTGCTCACCTGCACCGAGGCTGCAGCTCAGAAATGCCTCAGAAATGCCTCCCCTTTCTCGGTCCTTTCCCTTCTCTCTCAGCCCCCATCCTCACCCTGCCCTGCAGGAGCTGCTGTCCCTGGCACAGCCGTGCCCTGAGTGCTGCTGTGGCCGGCACAGCCGTGCCCTGAGTGCTGCTGTGGCCGGCACAGCCGTGCCCTGAGTGCTGCTGTGGCCGGCACAGCCGTGCCCTGAGTGCTGCTGTGGCCGGCACAGCCGTGCCCTGGTGGCTCCGGGGGTCCCCTCTTCCCTGCGGGTCTCCCCGGCCGTTCCAGGCACCTCTGGCTGGGGCAGGCGCTCTCCCTGAACTCCCGCTGCTCCTGCCTCCGTCTGCCCGGTGTTGTTTCAGTTTGCTGAACTGTCTGATCGCTGTCTGCATTCCATCAGCCCCAGCCGATTTCCTTTGCTTTGCAAACTCTAATTGCTTTGCCAATTAACTCTGCGGCTTCCAGGACTCTTTCCTGAGTGCTTTTGCCCAAAACTCCATGCTTCCCAAAAGGCGTGACTAGTTAGGGTTTTCTTCCTGTTTTTGTTTTTATTCTTTGTAAATTTTGTTTTCACCTTTTTCTTATAACTCTTTGCTTGAATTTGATACACAGCATAAGTGGATCAAGGAGGCAAAGAAGCATTTTAGCAAGCTCGTTTGCAGCTCGTGCAGAAGTAGAGGAAGAAAGAAAAGTGGAAGGTAAAAGCAGCAGAAGAGGAAGCATGTGCAAGTACAGATAGCAGACATTATTTAACAAAAGTAAGAAGGGGCCAAAAATGGGACATGGTGAGGTGAGTGTCAGAGTGGAGTGAGCCACTAAAATACTGTAATGTGGAAGGAACTAAAAGCTAGATCAGAAGCAAATATTTGGGATTTCAGCGGAGCAGAGAGGCTGGAACAGAGATCAAAAAGAGAGATGTAAAAAGAGGAGGCCACAGAATAAACCACTTTTTAATGTCTAAAAGAGGTGGGGGAAAATACAGGGATAAAAGTTATAGACGCTTGCAGGTATCATAAGCAGCCCTGCCAGGGTGGCTAAGAATGTGTTTGGTGTCAGGATGGTGTTTGGTGCCTTGAAAATCAGTGGCTTGGTGGCGTTTTGCTGTGGTTGGTGTCTGCAGAGACACCTGGCTCCCCTGTGTAGGGCACTGTGCTCAGGGTGCAGATGCTGCCTTGGCTGGCACAGCATGGTTTAGCTCTCTTGTCCTGGGGGTCAAACAAATGCTCAGCACTTTGCCAGTTTTTTCTGCAGGAAAAGGATTTGCTAATGTAGTCGGGAGTTTTTTATGCATCCCTCCTTATTTACAAAGGATGTGAAGTCCCTTTTCTCTAGATACAGTGAAAATGGAATAAAAGGTGCTTGGTTTGCACGTAGTCCTATGGTTCTTGGTCAGGTAGTGTTGAATCCAGAAACTCTGAGTTTGCTGAGGTTCAGGACTCCTTTCAGAGTCCCCAAGGCTCCCTTTCTGTCTTGCCTTTGGGGGGTTTTCCTCCTGCACAGAGGGAGAGGTGTTGTTTGCTGGAAGCAGTGCAAGTTTGCATCCTGGCACGGGGAAATCCCTGCTCATGTCCCACCCCAAGCACTGACTGCAGCAGGGACTGCAGCACTGCAGGTGGCAGGGAGGGCACCCCATCCCTGGGTGACAGTTCTGGGTCGGGCAGCAATGCTGGAGAAGGGACACTGTGGGGAAGAGCCCGACCCGGATCTGCTGTGAGCAGCTGTGCTCAGTGGTGCCCGTTCAGCATGGCAGGCTGGCACCAAGTGTGCCGGCTCCAGGAATGTCCAGGAGAGTGCAGAACTCCCAGATCCTGTTGCAGGTCTGGAGCCTCAGTGGTTCCTGGGCAGGAGGAGGGTCCTGAGAGCTCTGCCTGGCTCTGGGAGTGGATCCCCCGGGAGCTGCACATTGTCCTTGCTTCATCTGTGGGCGGTGGGGAGGGATCTGCTGCAGCCCCCAGCGTGGCACCCCCTGCCCTCAGCCCTGCCCTCCTGGCTGGCAGCGTGTGCTCCCCTCGGTGCTGCTCAGCCTTCCACGGCTGAGCTGAGCTGAGCTGCCTGCGTGCAGAGCCCGAGGCTAAAATTAGCAGGGAGCTCCTCTCTTGCCAAGTGCTGTGTGTGACCCAGCTGGGCTGGCAGGGGACACAGGACAGGCCCTTGAACCTCTGCAGGAGGAGCTCCCTGCTGCTCCCGCAGGGCTCCTGCCGGGCTGGGGCTGCTGGGGACGATGCTGGAGCAGCTGGGAGAACGGGGTGCTGCCAGGACAGTCCTGGGACGTGGAAATCCTGATGCTCAGAGCTCTGTTCCCTTCTCGTTCTCCCTTGGAATACCACATAAACAGCCGGGGAGGCCTGCTCTTGCTCTGGACACCCGCAGAGCTCGAGGCGTCTCCCGGCTTGTGGAAAGGCTTTTTGGGCAGATGAGGGGGTTGGCTGCCCTAAGATAATTAGTGCGTGTTCACCACTGCCACCCTGCCAGAACAAGCTGTGGAGGTTCCACTGTCCCCAGAGGCTGCCCACCCTAAATGAGGGCTTGTCTGCTCTCTGTTGCAGGGTGGCTGCAGGAGGGGCCATGCCCTGGTGGTCACAGCAGAGGTTTGGGTGGACAGGGACGAGGGCCAGCCTTGTCTGTGCTGCTGAGCAGCCAAGGATTCAGGCCTCCCGTGCCTCAGTTAGGCTTTGTGTCAAAGGGGTCAGTGACAATTGTTATTTATTCTTTTGAAACACGTAATGTCCATGAATGGAAAAGCATTCACTGGGCTCCAAGTGCGCTCACTGTGAGGGGAGAGGCTGTTGTCCCATCGTTCTGCTGGGCCCAGGCTGCCCTGCTGGGACAGGCCTGCTGGGACAGCCCTGCTGGTTTGGCTCCCCAGGTGTGCTGCCACCCTGTCCTTTGGGACCCAGCTCTGCTTCTGTGTGTAAAGCAGAGGCAGGACCTTCTCTGGGCCCCAGCATACCCCACCTCTGACCTTTCCCATTCATTGCACTTGTCTGAACTGCACAGCCCAGGGCGAAAAAAAGGGTGGAAGAATGCAGCTGAGGTGAGGACTTGTTCTTTAAACCCCATTCCTTTATCCAAGGCTCTTGGGTAGAGCTGTGTGCAGTATGTGCAAGGGCAGCACAGTGGCAAAGGGTGACCTTTGCAGGGAGAGGTACCCAGGGGTTTGCACGTTGTTGGTCCTGCCAGCTGTGGAGGAGGTGGTCTGAGGGACACCGTGGGTGTGGTGGAGCAAAGGGAGCTCCTCCTGACAGAGAGGTCAGTGTAAATGTTAGCATGCTTTGCATTGGGATTTAGGTTTTATCTGCTGTGTTTGGCAGGCAGTGCTTCTAGGGAAAGCTGGGCCAGCTGCAGGAAGAAGAAAAGAAAAAGAAAAGAGGAAGGCATGTTCAGTCTGTCTGAGGACTGTTCCTGCCAAAGGTGATGTGAAATTCCCCTTTTCCTGCAAATAGCAGAGGAGTGGGAGCAGCTGGGACAGCTGCACTGGCTGTGCCCTCTGCATTTGAGCAGCCGACTTGGCGAGTGGCCTGTGTGTGTCTGGAGGTGTGCACAGGTGTGTGCCAGCCCTGTGCCAGCCCTGTGCCAGCCCTCCGTGGCTTCAGACGGAGCAAGAGAGAGCTCCAGGGCGCTCAGGGGGTGGGACTGGCAGGCTCCACCCTGGCTCCTGCCTCAGCTCCAGGCACAGGTGCCTCCCTCTGGGGCTTGGTGCTGGTGAAGTCAAGGAAACAAAACTGTCCAGTGGGGCTCTGCTTCCCTTTGCTTTTCCCTGCCAGAGGTGCAGTGGGGGCTGTCTGTGTGAAGGGCATCAATCAAACCTGTTTGTCCCAGGTTAGGAGCTGTTGTTTCCATGAGAAGAGTTGCAACACTGTGCTTCCCTTTGGGTTGTTTCAGGTGGCCAGGGAATTTGATGCTGAGCTCCACTGCTGGGGCGACTTTTCATGCACTTCACTCCCCAGGGTGGTCTATGTGAAGCTGGTCTGTGATGAACACCCAGTTGCAGCTCTTCCCTCCACTCTGAACCAGAGGAGGCCACGGTGTGGAGATGAGGTGAGGGTTCTGGCAGCTAAGCAGTGTGCTGACAGTGAATTGTTCTGTAGACCAGAGGCACATCTTCAACGCCAGCTTTGCTGTTCTGCATAAAAGCCTTGCAGGCTGCAGTGGTTTCCTTTGTGTGGAGCCAGGGTGTGAGAGGCTTCATTACACACTGCCCTGATGTCTTAAGATTACAGTAAATATTAAGATACAGCCTGGGATTCACAGGACCAGTCTTGGATGCAGTCTAAAAACCTTGTGAGTGCTACAGGCTGTGTTTGCTGTCCACCAGAGGAGCCAGTGCTTTCGGGCCCTTTCTCTCCAGCTGGTCCCTTGTGCCGGGGGTTTCTCTTGCTGCCCTCCCTGGTGACAGCCGGGGATCCTGTGTGGGGTGCTCATGCAGTGCAGGTGAGAGGCCTGGGGAGCAGTACGTGCCTGTCTCCAGGCAGAGCTGTCCTGAGGAGGCACTGTGTGTTTGTGGGCAGTCACGGGTGTGTCTGCAGTGCCTGTCCCAGCTCCCTGCCGGGGATGTGAGCAGCACTGGGTGACCCCAGCTGTGCCTCAGTGATTGCAGCACTTGTTCTCTCCTCCGTGTTGTTGCACCGGTTCCCCCTCCTCCCTCCCTCCTCCCACACGCAGAGCCCCGCGTTGCTCTGCTCCTCCCTGCAGAACACCTCTCCTCCTGCCAGAGCATCCCTCATCCCTGCATGCCCACCCTGCCGTGTCCCGGCCCTCCCGTGCTCCCTGGGCTGTGGCTGTGCTCCCTCCTCCGCACACATCCCTGCCTGCCCCAGCGTGCAGGTGCCTGCTCGCTGCTGACCTCGCCTCACTGCTGCTTCCCTCAGCTCCCCTGAATGTTTTCATGGCTCTGAAAGCCTTGCTGTCCCCTTTCCAGACTCCTGGACTGCCCAGCCTGCAGCTTTTACCTTCTGGGGACCCTTTAAAGTGGAGAACAGTGTTGATGTATGCGGGAGGTCAGGCCCTGGGATAAATAAGCCATGACATGGCCATTGCAAGTTTCCTTTCTAGGGTTGCAAGCATGCATTTACATTTCAAATTCTTCCACTGTCCCACACCATCCCCTCACTGAGGGGGTGGCACTGTGTGGAACAGAAGGGTTAGAGTGTACAGAGCTCACAGTTGGCAGTGGCACAGCTGGGAGCCTCTGGGGAAGACTCAAGGAGCAAACAAATAATGCAAATGTCACTATGGGAGGCTACTATAGACCTCCCAGCCAGGACAGTGACACCAGCTAATTATTCTTTTAGGGGTTAAGGGAACACTTCCAAGTCAACTGCCCATGTCCTTTTGGGGAACTTCAACTTGCCCTGAGTTCACTAGGGGCATCACACAGGTGGGACAACCTGGGTACAACCAGAGATCCAGAAAAACTGGATGACAGCTTCATGGAGCAGGTCCTGAGGGAGCGGACTCGGAGGATGCCCTCCTTGAGCTGCTCTTGTCTACAGAGAGGGTCTCGTTGCTGAGGGGGAGAGTGGTGGCCATCCTGCCCACAGAACCACAAAATGATCAAGTTTAAAATCTCTGTTGACAGGAGGAAAAGTGCCAGCCAAACCTCAGCTCTGGACGTGAGGAGAGCAGATGGGAGTCCAAGTGACTTCCACACAGGACTGGAGGGATAGTGAGTAAGTTTGCAGGCCAGACAAAACTGGGGGCAGCTGCTGACTCCCTTGGAGGCAGGAAGGCCCTGCAGAGAGACCTTGACACGGCAGATCAATCACCAGCCATGTGAAGTTCAGCAGGGAGAGTGAAGGGTTTCCCCAGGGATTTGCTTTAGGCGAGCCAGTCTCACCTCAAATTCCTGCAGAGGGGAGCAGAGGGTGCCACAGGGTCCCAGCTACAGGAGTCCCCTGCTTGATGGGGTCCTGCTTATGGCTTAGGGACACCTGGGTTTGAGAGCTGGGCCCTGGGTTTGCCTGGAGCTGCTCCCATGGCCATTTACTGGTCAGCCCTTGCAGGAGTGTGAAAGAAGGTCAAAACTTCACTGCAGGGTCCAAACGCTGTTTCCAAAACTCTGCTTCTCAGGGCAGTGACTCCAGATTTACCACAGCCCCTCTGAGCCCAAAGCCAGGCTGTATGAGACTGGAGATGGTCAAACATCCCTCATCTGCGTAACTGGATCCCTTTGAGTTCCTGAGATCTGTGAGTTACTGGGGGTGTTTGGAAAGGCCACAATGAAACTGGACACCTTGCACCTGAAACTGAAAAACACAAGGAAACCTCTTTCAGGAAGGGTCATACAGGCCCTGCTCAGGAGGAAAAGTGACCAGGAGTCACTCACTGGTCTGAATGGTAAAAAACTGGCTGTGCACAGAGCTGCCTGCCTTGCTGCAGCTCATCCAAACACGGGGCGAGGCCACGGGCTGGATGTCAGCCCACAGCAGGCAGGGTGGGGGCTTTGTTTTAAAATGGAAGGGAACATAAACAGGCATGGCTGAGCTCTGACATGCCTTGAACCCAGACTCATCTCTGTCCAGAGCAGAGCAGCTAGCTCTGTGTGCTTCAGTGCTCAGGGAGATCCTGAGGTCTCAGAAGGACCAGGGAGAAGGAGCAGCTGTGGGTGAGGCAGAAGAGCTTTCCTGGTGCCAGGATTTACTTGTGTGAGATACCCATGTCCTGATTTTTCCCCGGTGAGGAGAGACAATGCCAGTCCTACAGCAGAATTCAAAGTGGCTCCAGAGGTGGAATCAGTCTCCTGGTTTCCCTCAGCCCTGTACATTCAATGGGAGTTACACTGTGAACCTGTTAAGTGGTGTTTGTAAAATAAGTGTATTGTGTGTGTGCTGGGTAATGTCAGCATGGTTAATCCCGTGCTGCAGGAGGTGCAAGTGGTGTGGCTGGTATTTTTTAAGGGTTGGATAATTTTATGACTGATGGTAACACTTGCAGCTATGCATGGTAAGAGGGAGTAATCACAGTCTGTGCTGCAGGGCATAAGCTGACTGCTTCTGTAGGTCATCAGGACATGTTTTTTTCTCTGTAAAATAATACAGCTAAAGGTACTTTTGAAGGTTGTTTTCTTCTGCCTTTTAAACATTAGATGTTGGCTGCTGGTCAAAGGTGGATTATCTGATGGGATGAACCAATGGCCTGATCTGCTAATTACTGAATTCCTACGTAAGGCTTTTATTTCCTGCACACTGAGGTACTGTGCACACACTGGGACTTTTCAGAGAGACCCTTTTTAGTAAGGTGGAGTTAAAGCACCAGCTCTGGTCCCTAATTGAAACCAGCAGCATTCAGTGACTGCTGAGTAGCCCAAGGCAGGCCTCTGTGATTTCTGTTCCTTGCACAGGAACTGCATCTCTGGCAGAAGGTCTGAGAGTTGAGTGAAGAAATGGCAATAGATAATCTACCATATTTATTTCACTTTGTTTGTTTGCTTGTGCAACTTCCAGGAGCAGATCAAAATCTCCTGGCATGTAGTTGATATTGTTTAGCAGTTGTATGGGCACTGCTTTTTCTTTCTTATTTTCTTCCTGATCTGGCTAAGGCTAATCCAGGCCTGTTGTGAATGCTTGTAAGAAGTGAATTAAAAACTGGCCCTCTGTGAGTAAACCAAAGCATGATTTGAAAAAATGTTGGGGTTGATTCTTCCAGGGTGGTTCAATCACACAGAAAACTGGAAGAAGGCTACTTTAATTATAGGGAAGATGAGTGGTGAAAAGAATTCTTTTAATGTTGCTGGCGGTGGCAGCTTGGTTTTGCTGTATTGCTTCCACTCCTAGAGCTGTGCAGCTCTGTACAAACTGTATTCAGCTGTGCACACAAAGCAGCAGCTGGGCAGTTTTGACCACTGTGCAAAATCCCTGGTGGGTGATGGTTTTGTTTTTAAAGAGCAAAAAATAACCTGGCTTGGTTTTGCAGCTTGTGGTTTGCAGCACCATTGGTTAGAGAACATCCTTTTGATAAAACAGCAGAGGGAACTGGAGCAAGCTGCTAAAAAGAGAGAAAATACAGGGTACAGAGATGCTGTCCTGCATCACCTCCTTGACTGTAATTGCATTTGGGCATCTCATGGGTCCTACTGAAAGTGTGCACATCGAGCTGCTGAACAAATGTTCCCCTGTGGCTCCTGCTTTGCTTGTGGTAGTGGAGCACTCAGGATTTCACTTGGGGTTTATTCTTCTGTCTCAGGTTCACAGGTACCACATCCTCCCCAGGTCCTGCTCCTGTCAGTCTGTTAGAGGTCAGTGCTGCATCTCAGCCTGGGGAGGGGAAGGGACTTGCTTTGCTGTGGGAATTGTGACTGCACTAAGGACAGTGATGGATGTGAGCACTGAGAGCTCCCCCAGGCCTTTGTAGCAGGACAGGGGTCAGTCCCTCACACCCAGCCCCTGCTGGAGTTTGCTGTAATGGTTCCATTGGTGCTTTTCTCACGTCTGAGATGGGGAAGTCCTGGGTGGAAACAAGAACTTACAATTTTTCTTCATATGACAGTTGACTCTTTTTTCTCCTCATCCTTGCTTCTTTTCTTAGGTTTACCCTGGGGTGAGGGATGAGTCACCAAATCTAAAGGGCTTTGAGAGAAGAGCCTTGGGCAGCAGGCAGGGGAGGGCCAGGAAGGGGCAAAGTCCATGGCCACAGATGAAATGGGATCTGCTGGAGCCAGCCCGGGCTCTGCCCTCGAGGGGCTGGCAGGAGACTGGGGCAGCTGGGAGAGGGTTTGGGCTCAGGCTCTGTGCTGGAGCCACTCCTGGACTTGCCAGGGCAGCCCCAGTGCCCATCCTGCAGGTGCCTGCTGTGCCTGGGGAGCAGGGATTGCTCCCAGCCAGAGCAGAGGAGAGGAAAGGGACAGAGGGACCAGCATCAATTATTAAAGCTGTCGAGCTGGGTCTCTTTCACTGCTGTAAGACTGGGGCAGGATAGCAGGCAGCTGATAAAAGATGAGAGAGCTCACCAGGAGACATGGGAGAGCTTTAAGGAGTCTCAGGAGAGCTGCTGGGAGATGGGAAGGTCTGTGTGCCCCCAAAATACTCAGAGGCTGTAGGGTCTGAGAGGGCAAGGGAGTGCCCTTGAGGGAAAAGGAAAATAAATAAAAAACATGGAGAGGCCAGCTGAGAAGGGGTGGAAGAAACTGGACAGTTTTGTTATTGCAGAGTTGGTAGAAAAAGATACGTGGTTTTTTCTCTTTTGTGATATTTCCTGTTTGCCAAAAATGCTAAGTTTGTGTCATGCCCAAAGTGTGTTTTCTCTCTTTTGACCTATTGCTGGGTGAGAGCTTGCCTGTCCAGAGAGCCCCTACATTGCTAACATAAGTGAGCTCAGGTTTTGTGAAAAACACCCATAAGACTTCCTGGGGTGATCTATGGGGATAGGTTTTGGAAATATCTGAAAAATTTCTGTGGGATCTGGTGGGAAATTATTTGTACTCTGGTTTTTTGTAACTCTTCACAGTCTGTAGCAGGGATGAAGTTGCTAATTAAACTCTTCTTTTATTTGAGATAACCCAAAATAGTTAGAAATGTTCATAAAGGACATCCCTCCACAAGGGTTGCTCACAGCAACTGAATGCTTTAGGGACCAGATTTCACCAGAGTTCTGGGACATGCTGTGTGTCTCTGGTTTTGTGACGGTCATGCTTTTGATCATATATAAAGATGAATAAAAAATGTTGCTCTGACATTTCCAAATTATGCATTACAGGCATTTGAAGTTAAACCCAGTGAGGCTTACTTTGCCAGCTTCTGAGATACAGAGATCAGATTATTTTTAACTAGAAAGCAAAGGGGTTTTTTTCTTATTTCTAATGAGGATTAGAAATGAGAGTGCCCAGAGGCCTGATTTTTCTAATAGAAGCAGTAGCATTTTTGTAACAAATCTGTGTGAGACTGAGTGCACAGACCCTGTGAATAAGACTCTCCATCCTGGTATTTTTGGGTGTTTTAGAAAGTGAAACGGAGAGCCTCACAGTACTCACATCTAGTTTATGTTACTCTCACCATCAAATGTTGACTGAAAAGCAGCCCAGGAGAGCCTGCTGGCATCCAGCACGTGCCAGGATTCACTCTTTCAGTATTTACTCTCCACACGCTTTGTCCTGGTCCTTTCTCAGTGCTACTGTTAAGGGTACTGAATTTTCAAGCACAGCACAGCTGCTTTTCCCACAGGGTGAAAGCCCCATCTGGCAGGGCTGTCTGGAGCAGGGCTGAGCAGCCCCTCCTGTTCCAGTGTTGTGAGGAGGTGACAAAGCCCAGCCCAGATCCCTGCCAGCAGGCAAAGCCCAGGGTGTGGAGCCTGTGGTGTGGGTGTCCCTGCTGGCTGAGGGAGCAGTGACAGGAGGGCACTCTGGGCCATCCTCCAGTGGTGCTGTCTTTGTCTCATGCCCTGCAGCCCCAGATCTTCCCCTTGGCTTCCCCTTGCCAAGAGCCAGGGCAGCACAGAAGGAACCTGGGGGAGGAGAGCAGGGTTGGTTTGCTGCCAGTTCACCTGTTGGCATGTTCCATCAGAGCAGGATGTTTTTGGATGGGTAAGTTCCTGGACAGTGACTGCTGCAATTCCCATTGCATATTTTGGCATCAGCTGTCCAAGCAGAAGAGCATGTCTGACAGTGGCACTTAAGTGTGTTGTGAAATATAACAGACAAAGCCCTCACATCCTGCAGCAAACAGGATTTGCTTTCTGCTCCATGTTCTATAAATTCTATGCAATTCTGATGTGGTAGCTTGGATATTATTCTGTGGTTGTTTTATTTGAATGAAAAAAATCTTACCTCATTAGTATAGTAGGAATATGAATAATAAACTTAGGTTGCAAAACCTTGTTCCTTCTGGCATTCAACCTCTCCTCTTTTGTCCCTCCATTCTCATTTTCCAGGATCACAAAGATTTCTGATCACAGGCTTGAAACTTGATGTGCAGAAGGTGAGAGATGGAGAGCACAGAGGGAGAGAGGAAACCTCGCAGTGTTCTTGCAAACACTCAAATAGTTAATTGTATTGCCATTTTAGGCTGTGCTCTAAACAGGCACGTGTGGCTTGGCTCAAATCCCAGCACTTTCCCTTGGGACTGCTGCTTCCAAGGTACTTAAAGACAGGTTTTTAAAAAGCAGTGAAGTTGTAAGCTTTGGGGTTGAGAGTTATCAGTGTATTTCAATGGCTGTCTGTTTTAAAACTACTTCATAAATTATTTTTGTCTTGTGTGCTGGACAGGCTGGAGTTCACTTGGAACGAGGTTACAGGGCAGGACTTGATGGGAGAAGCCTTTGCAGTTCAGGGTCCTGCTTCAGAGAACCCCACAGGAGGTGTCTGAGGGAGCTGTGCACGAAGGGACTTTGGGTTCTGGTGCAGCCTGCTTTGGGTGACAGAGCTGCTGCTGCCAGCAGGGTTCACACCAGGGGATGTCCAGAGTCTGTCCAACCCCAGCAATTCTGTGCTTTGGGTTAGCATGCATTAAAAACAGAGTAAAAGGGTACTGAAGAGTGACCTGTCCTGGTCACAGACACCCCCAGTCCTCACCTCCATCCCAGGACACCCTGCTCTGGGAACTTTTCCTGTGACACAGTGTGGGCACATGCACTGCACTGCAAGGTTTAGAGCAGCAGAGCCCAGGGCTGATGCTCTCCTGGCAGTAGAACCAGGAGCTGTGTGAGCCATTTGGGTCAGAGGAACATAAAGGACAGGCAATAAACAGCTTTTGGCAAAATGCAGGTGACAGGACAGCTGCTTTCTCTGGCCTTCAGTTTTGGCAGAACATGCTAGAATTTTGGGTACTTTGATATGTGTGGCTGTGTAAGGCAGTACACTCCTACCATTATGGAAAAGGACTGGAACTGAGCAGAGTCAGTGGGGCTTGGTAGGAATCACACCAGGAGCCTGTGGAAAAGGTCAGTAAAACTTCATAAAGAGACTGAGAAGAGTGTTTGGATGAAATCTCAGGTCAGCATGTAAATGACCCATGTCAGATGGCATTTTCAGTGGATATTTATTCTGGAGCCAGTATAGGAATTACTGTGTGAGTTTCCTGTACTGAATTCCACAAGAGGCAATCGGACAGTTGTTAGGTTTCATTCCTCCAGAGTTCACTAGCTGGACGAGTGCTGGGCAGTAGGAAGCCCTTTTCCTTGGCCGGTGGAAATTTCCAATGCCTTGGAAAGAAAACTGTAATTTTGCAATCAGTCCTTGCAAGCCACCTTAAGCAGCTGGAAGGGCATTTTTAATGCTGTGGTAGAAAGCTACAGCACAGTTAAATATCCCAGTGAAACAGGAGAGCTGTGTGAGGCGTGCTGGCCCAGCTCCAGGCAGCTCACCCGGCTGACTCCTGCTGGAATTCCTGCTGGTGGAGGGGCTGCTCTGCAGGGCAGGGGCTCTGCAGCAGCCTTTGGCTGCCCCTGCAGTCCTGCCTTTGGAAAGGGCAGCTGCATCCCAGCTCCTCAGTGGCTCCCAGTTTGTTCTGTCCATGGCAGGAGCTGAGCAGAACTCAAACCAGAAATTCCCCAGTAGATAATTTTTTAGTTCCCTGGATGTTCTGAAAGAGCAGTAGAAATGGTTCCCCAGATATCATGAAGTGTAGGGCACTGTGATAGAACACTAGACCTATCCTACAGGTTTTGTTAATACAGAAGGTAGCACAGAAACGAGTTAAATTTATAATACAGCTTAAATGTCATTCACACAGGCCAGCGATGGCACAGTTTTGCCATCATATTTCCACTGTTAAAGCATGCTAATTTGTGTTTCTGACTCTGAGCTATAATAATAATAAAATATTAATATATTTAAGCTGCATCAAAATGAAAAAAACCCAACAATCTGCAACAACTCAACTCCCTGTATAGGGGGAGAATAACAGGAGATGGAGTATATAAGGGATTTTTTCTCTAACAACATGGATCTCTTTCTACTTGGTCTTCAGAAAGGACCTACACATGGAATCAGCTAAAAAGGAGAGATGCACTTCAGGTAAGAAAGATCTTTAGCAGCTTCAGAGCCCCTCTCAGTGAGGGAGTGCCTCTCAGCTGAGAGCAGAGCAGTTGCTGTGTTCCTTCTCTTGCTGCCCCAAGTGTGTGCATTATTATTGCAGCTACTTTGCTGCAGCAAACTGCCTCTTCTCTATCAGCCATTAAAAAGCCCTTTAAACTACTTGAACCACAAACCTGCCTGGATCTCAGCTGTGCCTTACACAGAGCCTTACTTGTGCTTCCTGTAATTGTGTGTCTGCACATCTGCAGATGTGCTCATGGTGAGCAAGGACAGCAGCACGCTGCAGCCTGTGGAGGAGAGGTCAGGGGTGGTGTTTGGGGAAGGTGCTCAGGGAAGGTGTTCAGGGATGTGTTCATGGCTGGCTTTCAGGGATGGCTTTCAGGGGTGGCGTTCAGGGATGGTGTTCAGGGATGTGTCCATGGCTGGCATTCAGGGATGTGTTCAGGGAAGGTGTTCAGGCCGGGCTGGGTGTGGATTTTGGGGGCTGCTGGTGCCCCAGGGCCCCTCAGCTCGGTCCCAGTCCTGCTCTGCAGGAGGGATGGGCCAGGGGTGTCTCCTGGCTCTCCCACCCAGAGCCTCCCTCTCTTCCATCGTCATCCCTCTCCCAGCTCCGGTGAGTTTTAAGGATCCTGGGATGCTCAAATCTTTTAAGGCAAGATTTACGGAGCAAACTAACATTGTTCTTCTTGCCTCTTCTTGTGTGGCATCTCTTAAGTCTTCTTGAGGAAGTTTTTAATTGGAAGACACCACATTAAAAAAAAGATCCCAAGTGCGAGTGGAGTCTGTACCAGTTAAGCAGGCTGAAATTCAGCAAACTCAGTAAATCTTCTCTCAGACAGGGATTTAGGCATGAGTGTTTTAGCAGGCTAGGTAGCAGTAAATACAAGCTCTCTCTTTTTGTCTCTGTGGAGGTGTGGGTTGGATAACAGGGAAAGGTTTTTCCCCAGAGGTGGTTCAGGTACTGGAACAGCTCCCCAGGGCAGAGGTCACAGCTCCAAGCCTGACAGAGCTCCAGGCTCTCTGGGATTCCTGGGATTGTCCTGTGCAGGGCCAGGAGTTGGACCGGGTGGTCCTTGTGGGTCCCTTCCAATTTGGAATATTCTGTGATTCTCTGGGACAAAAGTGAGTTTCTGTGAACTCCTAGTTCCCACTTTTTAAATTGTTTTTGTCAAGCGTGTTGCACAGGCTGTTCAAGATCCAAAGCAGGACATTGACGTGGGAGTTAGTTCAGACAGAGGAGAAACAATGCTTCAGAAGTTCACATTTTGGAATTATGTCACTGGGTAAGAGCTCTATAAAAAGAGAGTTTACACAACCCTGATTTTTCCTCATAGCAACCCTGCTGTGTAAATAGAGCTGTGCAGAAGCGTGTGTGCTCTGTGCATGCACAGCTGCCTGTGCTGGGTGTCTGAGGGCAGCACTGGCTGCTTGCCCTGCCCTTGTGAGCCCTGAGCCTGTGGCAGGGAGGGGCTCCAGCCCCCTTAGGGCTCTGAGGTTGGTGTCTGAACTCACAGGTATACAGGGTTTGCCATCACTTATCAGTGTTAGCCTGTCTTGGCTAGCCCTGACTAGCAGCTGGTGTTTGATGATGATTCAGAGGAAATCAGTGTTACAAATCTCAGCTTTGCTGAACAGAGAGCCTGGTGTCAGGTTCCTCTGCGAAGACAGATGGAGGCTGGCATTTAGGCTTAGAGGTCAGATACAGCTTTGAGTGTAGATTTGGTGGTGTCAGCATCTGATGGGAAATTTCAGACATTCTTGAAGAATCTCCTGATATGCCAGTTGTCTTTTGCTGCCACTTTAATTGATGTTTGATGTTTACAGCAGCCTTCCAGTGCCTAAAGGCAGTCCACAAGAAAACTGGAAAGGAACTTTGGATGAGGGCATGTAGTGATGGGACAAGAGGGAATAGCTTTAAACTGAAAGAGGGCAGGTTTAGGTTAGATATTAGGAAGAAATTCTTTACTGTGAGGGTGGTGAGACACTGGCACAGGTTGCCCAGAGAGGTTGTGGGTGTCCCATCCCTGGGTGTGTTGTAAGGGACCTTTGAGCAGCCTGGTCCAGTGGGAGATGTTCCTGCCCACAGCAGAGGGCTTGGAACTTTAAGGTCCCTTTCAGCACAAATCATTCAATGACACCTGAGTCTGAACCAGAAGTTGTAGTTTTGGGTTTTGAATCAAAATTGTGGAAGTAAACTTGTACACAAGGGTTGTGTCCAGGTTCCTGAAATACGCGGTAGTAGTTTTAGAGCCTCATCCAAACCCAGTGACATTATTAGAAGAGCCTCATGTGACTCAAAACACCCTCATCAGATTGTTTGTGTGTGACATACTTGGGGAGCAGGGCCAAGGCAGCCCTCAGTCTCTGCACTGCCAGTTCCTCCTTCTTACACTGGAGGCTTGCTGTGTTCCTGTGGGTCTGGTATTTATCAGTGTCCCTGCCTCTGGTTCCTCCTCAGCAGAGCTGTTGGAGAGCTGTGTCTGGTCCACATGGGAGGGAGGTGCCTCTGTCCTCAGGGCTTTGTTTGGTGTCAGAGCAGGGTGTCCCATGCAGAGCCTTGGGCAGAGCAGTCATTCTGCTGTGCCCAGGAGCACAATTTAAAGTGATTTAAACAGATCATAGGATGTTTCTGGGGTGGCCTGCCAGGGAGTTGGTTTGGCTTGCTTCCTTGCCTTGAGGTCAGGCCATCCCTACCTGCACCATTTCTGGCA
This sequence comes from Cisticola juncidis, assembly GCA_013400215.1. Lineage (NCBI taxonomy): Eukaryota > Metazoa > Chordata > Aves > Passeriformes > Cisticolidae > Cisticola > Cisticola juncidis. The sequence continues at coordinate 569,584 of VXBR01007110.1, read as the reverse complement.
GATGTTTGTCCAGCCTTTCTTTATTTCCCTCTGCCCCTAATCATGTCCAGAGGCTGCCTCCGGTCACCACTGGAACTGAAGGTGTAGGGCAGTAATCATGTTGCAATGCTTGTGGAAATCACACATTGCAGCAGGAGTGAGTTACTGCTTTTGGGGTGAATTCAGGGAAGAAAATGGTTCTGGCAGCTTTGAGCAAAATGGCAAATAGAAATGGCAAGTGGAGATGTCAGTAAAGTGTGGGGGTTTTTCTCATGGAAGCAGTGAATGGCATTTTCTACAGCACAGAGTTCCACAGAACATGGCCTAAAATCAAGCTGCAAGAAGATACTTTGGGAATGCTGCATCTGCGTGGAAGTGGCAAGGTATTGAGTGTTCAGGAAAATCCTCACCCAAGATAAAAAATAATGCACTGTCTGTGTTTGATAAAGCAGTAACAAATGTTGACTTGAAGGTCTGTTGCTCAGTTGATGTTTAGCTTCACATCCTAGACAGCTCCTGTATTTAAAAAAAAAAAAAAAAAAGAAAGAAAAGAAAAGTCTTGGAAAGCTCTTTGTGCAGCCTGTTGCTGCAGTGTTTGGATCCGTTGAGAAAAATGCACTTAGCAAAGCTTTCTGAAAGCTTTGTGGATGACCCTGTTGAGCTCTCTGGGGCACACTCCTGTTGCAGAAAGAAAAACAGATGGCAAGGGCTGCTGAGCATAAAATTGCCATTTTCTTTCTTAAGTTTTGTAGGTACTTCCCTGTGCTCAGGGGAGAGGAGCTGCCTACATATGTCACTTGTTATTAATGGCATTTATTCAGCTGCTGTGGATGTCGAAGCAGACCTGTTGGTGGTAGAAAGCATTTGGAAATGTGCATGTCTTTGCAAAATCAGCCCTTCTGCTGTTCATGGTGATGCAGTGTGCATGCACTGGAGCAGGCAGGGAGGCTGCAGGGCTGCATGGCTGGCTGAGGGGCTGTAAATGGAGGCAAACCTCAGCTTTACACAGCCTGGTACCCCAGTGGGGCAGGCCCTGGCTGCTCTGCTGTGCCTGAGGCCTCACAGTGCCCCCAAACCTCGGGGACACTGCCGGGAATGCCACTTGCAGTGATCAAAACCAGGTGTCACATCTGCTCTCCACGCCAGTCACCCTGAGGCTTAGGTAGGAATGTTTGAAGTTGTTGCTGTTATTTGTATTAAAAACCAGGCAGAGCGTGAGCCAGCCGTGGAGGATGTGGTCACTGGGAGTGCACTGGTGGAAACCCATGCAAGTGTTCCAGGACTGAAGGTATTTTTGAAACAAAAATAATGCCTGATGCTACAGTTCACCATCAAATTAACCTTTACCTTAGAAGGAGGAGTGAAAACCAAAACCTGGCCTTGTATACAAAACACCTGACTCTGTGTTCCTCTCACAACCTGCTGGTCTTTCAAGTGCTCCAGGTACTGAAATCTGAGCAAGGCAAATCTCACACCAGTAAATGTTTTGATGCAAATCCCGTATTTTGAAGACAATGACTGGCAAAAGGCTTGGTGAGTGTGATTCCATGGTGAGAACTGCTCAAACACCTTTGTTCTTGGACTGGCTGGAATCAGCCCTCTTTGCTGGCTGTAGCTGTTCTGAGAGCTCCCTAGCTGTGCGTGCAGACTGTCAGACCAGAGGCTGCTTTGGATGCAATATTGTGCAGAGGCAGAGGCAGCCTGTGTGCAGCACAGTGCTTGGGGACAAGCACACCATAATTGCAGCACAATTGCCACGTTCTGTAAATTAAAGAGTGGAACTTGCCAGCAGTTGAGGATTTTAACTGCACAGCTATCATGGCCATAATGTTGAAAATATATTTTATGATTTAAAAGCTTCTATATGTGTTTTATGTGGTTGAAGATGGCCCGTGGAATACCTCAAGAGGGCAGTGGACTCGCCAGCATTTCTCCCTGCTGTGCTGTAGAAGTTAGCAGTGCCAAAATCGTGGGCTTTTATCTCATGCTACTGGAAGCAGCAGTCAGTGCTCTTCTGCTCACTTCACTTGAGCCAATGTCTCCTCCTTCCCCTGAGAAACAGAGTGCTCTGCTCTTCCCCAGTCTAATGGGAGAGGGAGAAGGGAGAGGTGGTGTGGTTGAAGAGGTGAGGATGGGCAGAGAGGACACAGGGCTGTTGTGGGCAGAAGTCCCCTCGGCTGGCTGTGTGCTCCATGCTCACATGAACTCCTGAACCTGCTGTGCCTTCAGCGTGGCAGGTGCAGACAAGCCAGAGTTTACAGCAGTTTTGCTCTTGTACATTCTAGTTTGAAACTGAGGCATTTCTGGAGCTGACACAGGAGCTCAGCTGTGTAATTTTGAAGGATAGTGCAGCTATCATGGTCTTTCTCACTCAAATCCAGCACTGCTTCTCCTGCACATCCTGACTGAGCTTTCAGGCAGTATTTGCTAGATAATTGTGTGGCCTGGGTGGTTTAAATGATTTACCTAGGGCAATGGAAAGTTTTAGTGGCAGCAGCAAGATTTGAATTATATTTTCTGTGAAACCAGTTATTGCCCCAGGCATTGTTTTTCAGTTCCTCCCTTGCTCATGGAATACATTTCCCATACCTAGAGGGGAACATCAGCAAGGCATTACCTGTGGGTGAGTCTGGCACTGAGGCTGCATTGGTGCCCTGGGTAGTTAATGTCTGCTGATTTTCCTCTCCTTCCCAAGTGCAGTGCTCTGCCTTTTCCTCCATCATACTTCAAGTACTTTTCATGCTCTGTGGCTTATTGTCAGTTTGCAAAGCCATTCACACAGCAGTGAGTCAGAGTTGTACCTGGAGGAAGAATGGAGTAATTTATTTCTGCACACAAGGTTCCTAACTCGAGCTTTGTCCCTGGAGGAGGTCAGCAACCTTATTTGTGAGCTGTGCACTAACCAGAAATGGAAAGGTTTGCAGGGCTCCCTCTGTAACACTGGGTTTCATGCTCCTTGAACCCTTTTAACTGCACGAGTGATGTTCCAGTCTTGACCTGAGGACAAGAAGTTCAGTCTTTTCTGTCTATCCTTTTCATTGACCTGAATAAGTAACTCCCTTGGCCTGGCCCTACCCTTGAGTGGGGGTTATTTGGTAGTTTCTCTGCCCCCATCTGTGATGCATGACTTGACCTAACTCACCCTTATGCCTAGAAACTGTTGGCTGTCTCTTTTTCCTGTCTCCTTCACACACATCTCTGTTGTAGGACAGGTAACCCTCATCCTCATGGTTTTTGCACTCAGTGTTGTGGGGCTGTGCTGGTGTGTGTGGTAGCCCAGGAGATGGGTGCTGCTGCCTCTGCAGAGTGGCACCAGCAGCAGGGTTTGCTCTGTCAGGGTGTGTGTAAGGCATGTCAGACTCTTTAAACACCTCCTCATGCAACCTTCACCAGCATCTTCTGGACTGGTGTGTGTGCAAGGCTCCTAGTGGTGGGGTCTGGGGGTATTGGGTGTTGCAGCTGATACCTGTTCAGCCAGGAGGAGCTCTGGGAAAGGCCTCAAATGATGCTGAAGTCCCATGGAATAACAGAAAGTTGGAAATACTCAGCCAGGATAAGAGTTGAGTTATCCAAGGGGGGGTTAAAACTTCAAGCCATGGTGAGGGCTCTGTGGATGCTGGGGTTAAAATGAAGAACAAAGCCCTGCTTCATTCCTGCAGTTGCTTTCTTGCTCTATCTTTGCAACAAAGAGAAGAGAAGGGTCTCAGATAAGAAGGAAAATGCTTTTGTGCAAAACAGCCTGGACCTGCTCTTTCCTGAGGCTGCTGAGTGAAATCATTTCACAGAGTTACAAAGGGCCTGGCTGCATGTGGGTGTTAATAGCATTTGCAGCTATGTAAGCAGCAGTAACAACAGCAGAGTAATCAAATCTCATCTTTCAGAGGGGAAGGTGATCCACCTGAGTGTGTCTGGGATTTCCCTTGCACATTGGCAGGTATCTTCACAGGCTGATTGAAATGTTGAGTGCTGTGTGGGGCCAGGGGTGCGTGGATGGATCTAATCTCTGCACACAGAGCAGCTCTGGTCAATCCTGCCCCAGGGCCTGACAGCTCCCTGGGGACTGCTGGCTCTTATCTCTGGCTGTGGCTTTCTGCTTTCTTAGTTTAATATTTTTCCTCTTGAACTGGGCTTCAAGTGCATTGCCCTGGCAGAGTTATAACTGTTGGGTGAGATCTCTTCATCTCCCCTTGCAGCTTCCTTGCCTGACTTTTAACCCAGGAGCAGTAAAAGGCAGGGCTGAGGAGAGGCAGGGCATGGTGGGCAAGACTCATCTCCATCTCATTTTCTCCTGGTACAGCTTTTTTCTCTTAATGTCTGATTCACTGGAGCTGTGGCCAGCTGGCTCCAGACTGGCTGCCGCTTGCTGGGGCTCTGCCGTAGGATGCAGCCTCTGTTCCAGCCTCCCCTTCAGCTTCTTTGCCTTCTCTTTGGATTCACCTGCCTCATTCCCAGCAGGAAGCTCAGGTCCTGAGGGCTCCATCAGGAATGCACAGGAGCAGTGGGATCCTCAGCAGGCGTCTGCCAGCCTGATGGGAACAGGACAAAAGAACACTTTTCCCTGGAGAAGAACCACCTTCATCTTCTGGGGTGACCCCTGTGAGACTGGAACCTTGGACCTTTGGGGTGCAAAAGCAGAAAGAAAGAAAGATAGAAAGAAAGATGGACCTCTGCTTGTGGGGAAGAGGTGGGACTGATGCCGAGGAGGGGGCAGTATATGGCAGCAAGCCTGGCTGCTGCTTCTGGCAAGCCGTGCCTGCACCAGTGCTGCCTTCCTTGGAGGTGCTTGAGGTTGAAAAATAGCCCTGGAAAACAACTGGTGTGCTTTGGGAAGGGATGCTTTGGAAGGGATGGGAAATGCTTTGGGAGGTGAAGCCCAGAAGAGAGAAGGGCAAGGCGCTGGCTGGTGCCACTGTCTGGCAGGCTGGTGGCAGCAGTGCCTGGCCCAGCATCTTCCCCGGGCTTTGAGACAGCTCTGCCCAGTCCTTTGGTTTCTGCCTTCATGGTTTTTCTGCCTTTTCACAGCCTAGCCAGAACTGGTTTTGCCGAGGGACTGGAGCAAAACCATCAAAGCTGATAGTTCTGGCATTCCTTCTTAGCAACACCGAAGTGTCTGCTGAGGTATTTTAGTTCCTGACTCCTGCTTTTTTCCAGGCGTGGGCCTGTTGACTCCCAGTAGCCATCAGGGGAGTGCAGGAGCCAGCGAGCAGTGCTCAGGGAGAGTGTGAGGACAGGCTGAACTGGGGTGGGTCACCTCACCCAGGTGCTCAGGGGATGTGGGCTCCCCTCTGCAGCTGTCACAGCATTGGGGACGTGTCCTGAACCCTGGGACGTGCTGGGAGAGCACCTTGGTGAGCACTGGCCTTGGGAGGTTTTCCACTGCAGGAAGCTGCAGGAGATTTGTGTTTTCTGTGGTTTTCTCCCATTGGTGAGAAAAGCATGGGCAAAACCAGGTCCTTCTCCAAGGGTGTCCCATGGAGAACCCCAGGGAAAAGCCAGTCTTTTCAGCAGGAACTGGAGTGCCAAGAACTTTCTCCAAGGGGACTGTTGATCCTATTATACTCTGAAAATCATTTCCTACCACGCTGGAGAACTGGCTTGCCAAAGCACAAATTACCCAGCAAGGAAATCACTGCCTCCAGATTAATTTGCAGCTCCTTTGTCTGTTCTGTGCTTGGCTGATGTGTTAGGTAAATATTTGTACAACGCAGAGAATTGCCTCCCTTTCTTCTCTTTTCCAAGGGTCAGAGCAGTGTCAGCCATTGGCAGGGGTGTGAGGCAGCCTCTGTGTCTGCTGGAGGCAGGCTCTGTGCCAGCCTCAGGGCAGCCAGGGAGGCTGTGGTGCCAGCAGCCCTTCCCAGCAGGGCAGGCTGTTGGAGGGCACTGGTGCTGTGTCCTCAGCTTATTCCACAGGCCAGTGAAGTGCTGAGTTTAACCATGGACCCAAGTAACCTCTCCCCTCTGGACAAGAGAACAAAACCTGCTTCTCTTGGTCTCTTCCCTGGGTGAATCTCCAGGGGTGAACTGACTTGTGTGGCCTTTTTTTTTCTTTTTTCCCTGATTCACTTGGTTCCTCTCTGGCCAGCTGGGCTTCAGTGATCCTTGTGGCTCCCTTGCAGCTCAGGACATTCTATGCTCCTGTGTGTCTATTCTCTGCAAAAAAAGCCTGCTGCTCTCCTCCACTCTTATAAGGAGCCCTCAAAGCAGCAAGTGCTGAATTCCCCATGAACCACGGAGTCTGTTTCAGCCCCATTCCCAGTGGGGCTGTGTGTCCAGTTGCAGGATGCTCACAAACAGTGGTTTCTGCCTCATTGCTCTGAATGAGGGGGAAGCTCACCAGTTACACACAAAGTTACATAAAGACAAATGAGTTCCTCCTTTTTTTCCCATGACAGTCAGTCCCTGAAGCACAAGTTGTGCTTAGCTGCATTAATCAGTAGGTTACTCACCCAGTGACTGAAAAATCTTCTGCAGAAGATGAATACTGACCTTGGTATTTTTAGTCATAAATTTAAATGCACAGCTTCAAATCAGAATCTGGGGTGAGAAGATCTTGATGAGGAATTTGTGTTCAGCATCTAACAGGGCCTGAATGAAACCCACACATCCAAGCCAACACCCACACCAGGAAGGCAGGACACCCTACTTGGCTCTGAGCCTTGTTTCACTTGAATCTCTGACTACTTTCACGTTTTTCACATTTTCTGCCCTTTCTTTTTGTCAGTTGCCCCCTTTGATCAGCACACATAGGAGGCAGCTTTCTGCTCCCCCTGCCAGACCCTGTGGGACCCAGATTCAGGAGCAAGTGGAGTTTTCCAGCCCTGTTTGTAGTTACAGTAACTGGCCAAGGGCTCAGTGCAGGCAGGGAGGGGGCTCTGGCAAGGGGCTGTGTGTGAGTTCTGGTTCCTGGGGCGGGCTGGGGTCAGCCTGGGCTCTGTGTAGCCCAGAGGGGTTTGGGGTGGTCTGGGCCATGTGAGAGCTCCTGCCTGGGGCACAGCCTGGCTCCCGTGCTGCTGTGGCTGGCAAGGGGCACTGGGTGGGTGGTGAGGATGGGTGTGCTGGCTGTGCACAGCAGATGCTTCCCCAGCAGTGGGCTTCTCTATCCCCCCAGAGCACATCCTGCCACCTCTGGCTGTAGGAATGGTGCAGAAGGCTCAGAGCATCCATCTAAACACACAGACTTGAGGCTGTGGGATGGCTCCCTGTATATGCCAAGGCAGCCAAATTCTTTGGGCTTCCTGGAGCTTTGGGGTGATTTCCAGTTTTGAAGAAGATGGGGAGAGAGCCTGTGTGCCCTTGCTGGTGTGTGGGCATTGGGCTGGTGTGCCAGCAGCCTGGGAGGAGCCAGGGCTGGTGGAGATTTGGGCATTGGCGCTGGGCTGGAGCTATGGGCACAGCCCTGAGCTGCTGGCTGCTGCCCCAGTGCCAGGATGGTTCCAGCCCTGGAACCACAGGGTGAGGCAGTGCTGGGAGCCCTGAGCCCTGCTCACAGCCCTGTCTGCAGTGACAGGGACAGCAGGCTCAGGGCTGTGCTGTGTCCCCCTGTCTTTGCTCTCCTGCCCCAGGAGCTCACTGGAGGTTCAGGGGGAAATCAGAATTGATCTTGACTCCTGGACTGAGCAGAGTGAGAGGGGAGGGAGTTTCAAATGAAATTGCTGTGAACCTGGAAGGTGACTTCACTTGAATAGCAGTGTGCTTGACTGCATCACTGCCAATATTTTAGGCGTTGCAGATGAGTGTCCATAATTTCCTTCAAGAAAAGAAAATTGAATCTTTTATTGTGAAACTAGGTGCTTATAAGAATAATATTCTTTTGATGGTTAAATTAATTAGTAATCTAGTTGTTGTCTTATTTTCCTCTGGCACTGCTAATTGATAAAAATTTATATTCTTCAGTTTAACTACTGGGATTATCTGAGCAATCTAAAAAAAAGTTCCCAGTCATGTGGCGATTAATGAAATATATTAGAACTATGATGAATCTGTAATTTAAGTATTAAATTAATAGGAAGGAGAGGAGAACTTTTAAGGAAGATAAAGTTTTTCTGTCTGTGCCAGTCTGTCAGTTCCAAGCAACATAAACAATTCCCAGTCTCTGCTGGACCATTGCAGACTGTGAGAGGTCTCTCAGCCTTGTAAAGATCAGTTTATTCTGGTGACTGCTACACTTCCTTTTTCCAGCCTGTTCCTGACACCTGTCTGTTTCCTCTGTACAGGATTTGAGAGCTGGAGGGAGCTTGCTAAGGTCCTGTCAGACACGGGTGTCCCAGGTGGGGACACAGGCCTCCAGCAGGAGCTGGGACAGCAGGTGAGCTGGGACAGCAGGTGAGGACAACCTTCCCCTCTGATGGCCCCGAGGGACAGCTCTGTTCACACAGGAAGGAGAGCTGGCCACAGGGCAGAACCTGAGCTGACTCACAGCAACAGGAGCCTACAAAGGCTCCACTGTGGGCAGCTGAGCTATTTTAGATGTACCAAGCTGCAGCAGGGACGAGCTGGCTGGGCTTGTGGCACAGGAAGGTGAAGATAGGAGCAGAAGTGAAAGGTCAGAGCAGAGTTTATTGCTCTCCAGTGCAGCACTTCTCAGCACTGTTGACTGGAGGCAGTGCTGGGAGAACTCTTGCTTGGACATTTTTGAAACCCAGAGAATGACTTTAGTTTTAACTTTGTGCTAGCAAGCAGTTAGAAAACCCTGGTATCCTTTTCCCTCAGTAGCTTACCAAGGAAATGTGGTGTCAGAAAAGCCAGGGAACATTTTCACCCCGTTATGTCCATGGTATCTGGCCTGTCCTTTGGAAAGGGAGCTTGAACATTTGTTTCATTTTCTCTCATGTTCTTGTGATGAGGTTTGAACCCTCCTGTAGAGCTTGTGCAGAACCATCTTGGACAGTCAATGCTGTATCATTTATCAGGTTATTTTGACTTTTCTCTGCTTGTGTTTCAGATCCAAGAGGTGCAGATAGGTGGGAGGAATAAATCAAGTGATGCAGCTGTGGACAGCCCTGTCCCGTGGATGCCAGAGGTGGGTGCCCTCCTTTGTTTTGTGTGAGGGAGTTATGGCTGGAGACCTGCACAGCAGAAATGAAAGGCCCAGGTGTATGCCTGGAAATTAATTCACTTTACTAGAAGTCCACTCCCTATCACCTTCTCCCTGCTTAATGACACTTACAGACCTGAGTCATCATCCAGAAAGACTGGAGTGTCCAGATTCCAGATAATTTGGTGTTTCCAGAGTCCTCAAGGCTCCAAGCACCCACCTGCAATTCCAGGCAGCCCACTGCCTTTCTGAAAATGAAGTTTGTTCAGGGCTGGGTGTGTAGGGCCAGTAATTCAACAAGCACACACATGGCTGTGGCACACAGAAGTGTCACACTGCTCTTGGTCTGGCTCTGGCTCTTGCCATCCAACCCCTGTGTGTCTGTGTGGGGATTTCTCAACTTCAGTGGCACTTCCACCCACAGAGACCCTCCCTGGTGACCCTTGCAGCCCGGGGTAAACACTGCCTTTGTTTCCTTCCTGCCTCAATTATTCTTTCCTCCCCTGTTCCCTTATCTCATCATTCCTCTTCAGATAAGGGAGCAATGCAGCTGCTTCTAATGAGAGGGACACCAGCCAGGGGGCATTTAGTTAATGGAGCCAGCTCACTAAATTCCTCAGGGTGATTAGAGACCTGCACAAATTAGGGAGCCTCTGTGATGCCCCCGGGGATGGAGCAGGCTGCTGGCCCTGCACCCAGGACTCCAAATCTCACTGGTGATGGAGGGAGAGTGAATCCATCCAGCCAGGAGCAGTTCAGTCCCTGCAGCCTGGGCTCTCCTGGCAGCAGCCAGCAGCAGTCATCTGCAGGGCCCAGCCCCAGAGCAGACACTGATCTGGTCTGGGGCACAGCCTGGGCTCTGCAGGGCTGCTCCCAGCTGCAGCCTGGGTCTTCTCCAGCTGCAGGGCCTTGCAGGCAGGGCCAGGAGCCAGCAGGATGTCAGGGCAGGACTGCTGCTGTGCCCAGGGTGGCACTGAGTGTTTGCTGCTCCCCTCTCCCAGGGCACTGGGCAGTGCAGGCTCTGTGTGACAGGGGCTGTGCCCTGTGTCTCTGATCCCTCCCCAGAGATCTCCTGAAGCACAGGAATCTGGGCAGTGCCAGCTGTGGTGTGCAGTGAGCCCTGATCTGCTCAGGTGCACGCTGTGGCCTGGACACTTTTCTCTTGGGCTGTATAAGGGAAAATTTGCTGCCCTTGCTGCAGCCCTGTGTGTGCCCAGAGGGCCAGCAGAGCTCAGTGGTTCACCAGGCCCAGCTGCAGGAGGTGGAGAGGGATCCATGGACACAACTCTGTACAGAGCTGCTTGCTGTCCTCCTCTCCACCCTCTGAAATTTCTCCAGGCCTGGGGATTAAGTTTTTCTGTGACTCTGCCCAAATAATTACCTAAGCTCTATAATCCCATTGTGCCCTTCCCACAGCATCTCTAATAACTTAATTGCAGCCTTATTCCTGGGCGAGGGACACCAGGTTGCCTCACACAGGTCAGGGAGCTGGGCTGTGTTTGAATAGAGGCATATTCTTGACAAACATAAATAATTAACAGGGTTTCAGGGTGAGCTGGCAGCCAGCATTGCTGAAAAAGGACAGGTTTCAGTTTTCCTCTCTCAGTTTCAGGATATGAGATAGGCAGCTTAAGTCTTCGGCCTTGCATAATGTGGTGGGGAAGTGTTCTCACTGGAAATCCCCAACTGAAGTTTTGCTCTGGCATCTGGGGGCAAGGAGGGTTCACCCTTGCTCCTGGTTCCTCGAGTTGCCCTGCATGTGATGGTCCCTGTCCTTACTGTCACTGCAGCTCCAGCATCACCACTGCCTGCAGGCTGGAGAGTGGGGGTTTGTTTCACTGATTCAGAATCGTGCCTGGCATGGGCAGGGCACAGCTGTGCTGTGGGGTGTAAGTGGCACCATTTGACAGGGCCGTAGGTGGGGAGCACTTCTAGAAGAGTGACTGCTTATCCAGAGTGTTCCATTACCTCTGCCAAAGCACCTGCTCAGCTCGGAGAGAAGAAAGGTCTGGGCAGTGCATTTGGAACCTTTCCTCCTTCGTGCCTGCACCCCTGAGTCCTCTGCAGGGAGGTGTGAGGGACGTGCAGGAGCACAGCCCCTTGCACAGCTCCTGTACAGCTGCACAGGTACTGCACAAACCCAGAGGGTTGTGCTGCAGGGTTGTCCTGCTACCAGAGGGAGCAGCCTTTCCTGAGAGGGCTGAAGGACAAAGCTGTTGCTGCTCATTGTCTCTGCTGCTGTCCCTGCTCGTGCCCTGCAGTCAGGGGCTGTTGCTGCCCTGCCTTGGTGGATCCCCCCGAGTGCCAGCGCAGCAGAGCTGCAGCCAGGGCCAGCTGCTGGTGCTGAATGTCACCCAGAGCTGGGCAGGCAGGAGGGGCTGCAGCCACCCTGAGGAGACAGAAGAGCCTCACAAGCTCAGGAGTTTCTAGCTGGCACCACAATGCTGCCTTTCTTCGTGGCTCAGGCCCTCTCTGTGCCCTGTTTATCACTGCTGGGCTGCGTGCAGCTACGCAGCTGATTCACCTCTGGTGCCAAAGCCACCCAGGATTAGATTAGGAAAGCCTTCTCTTCTGCATCCTGCTGCACTCACAGGGCAGGAGGCCGTGTCTCTGCTGCTGCAGTCCTCTCAGCTCTGCTGCTTGCCCAGTTCTGTCTTCCCTGCTCTCTTGCTCAGCAGGGAGCCCTGGGGCTGTGGTGCCACCCTCCCGATGGTTGTGACAAGGTAGGGTTTGGGCAGGGAACAGCTCTGGTTCTCTGTGTTCCTCCTCTCTGGTCAGTTCTAGCAGAGGGCTGATAATCTAACATTTCTCACTAGGAGGAAGTGGAAATACCAAAGTCTTTCCCTGCAGAGCCAGGGCTGCAGGCAGGCACTGTTCGCTCTGCCCAGCAGGGACCAGCCAGGCTCCCACAGCCCTGCAGGGCCACAGCTGCACCATGCCAGGCACGGGCCTGGCCCTGCTGTGCCCTGCCTGCCCTGGGGGGCTCAGCCCTGCCTTGCTGGGACAGCCCTGTCACCGTGTCCTGGCACTGGGCTCAGAGGGTGTCAGTGTGCCCCAGGGCACACTCACACTGCTGTGCCCCAGGGCACACTCACACTGCCCCAGGGCACACTCACACCGTGCTGGCAGTGCCCTTGGTGTGTGACCCGTGCCTGTTCTGAGCTGGCATCCTGCACTGCTGCTATTCCAGCAGGTGATAAGCAGCTGGGAAGAGATGTTGGGACAGAGAGCAGGGCAGCCCCTGCTGCTCTCAGGGGCAGGAGAAGCCCTCTGAAAGGGAAGGTGACACAAAACCAGCTCCCGCTGAAAGCTCCGGCTCATGGCTTCTATTCCTAGTTCTGGCCAGATCAGTCTGTCCAGAATTTTATAAGCAGATGTTTTTTAAGAGGAGAAGGGGAACTTGTTGCTTGCTAGACACTAAATTTCCAGCCATTTGCAAAACAGGGCCAGGTAGTTCCGAGCTGGGAAGTCAGACATAGTAACCATGTTTTAGAATCTTGTTCTAAAAACCGTGTTTTAGAAAATCCATTGAGTTTCTGTGCGCATGAACTGGGAATGGTGGTGCAACCTGCAAAAGCCCCAAGCAGGAGATCCTTACAGCTTGCTGCCTGAGAGGATACTCACATAGCAAACAGGAATTTCTCAGCTGCCTGTAATGGGCAGCTATGAATTGGGTTGCAGGGCCTGGGGTGATAGAGTTTCAAAACAGCTGCTACACTGATGGCTTGTGGGGACCTAAAATTAAAGCCTAGCTCAGTTTTCAGTCCCAAAGCAGCACTTCGGGCAGCCAGCACTTATCTGTCAATAATTTTTTTTTTCCCTTTAAGAGGAAACATAAACTAAGTTAAACTGCTGTAACTCGGGAAAAAATCTGTTGATTTAGGAAAGATTTAAAATCACGGGCAAGGAACACTTATTATTTACCAGTTAATTATTTCTAGCAGCTGTGAGTGCAAGAAAGCAAAGTGGTCTCATTAACTCCTGCCAGAATCTCCTCTCTGGAGGCTTTGTAAAGAATTTGGCAGTAGGAGTGTTGGGCTAGAAATCTCAGGAATTCTCTCTCTAAGTACTGATGGTGCCCCCAGTACAGAGGTGTCTGCCTTACCCTTTGTTAGGCTGCCCTCTCCCTAGCACTGCCACACTGCAGTGAAGTGTTGTACTGCAACGGGACTGGCCCGAGTTTTACTCTGCAAACATTTGAGCAAGTCTAGCCAGTCTTTTGGGATGTGCCTCATAAATACCTGGGTTTGCATTTGGGCTGCCCCATGTCAAAGCCAGCCCAGCTTCGCTGCAGTCCGAGCTTTGAGATCATCCCCTGGGTCTGCCTTTGGCAGGAGTGACTGCAGTGCCAGCCTGGCCACAGTGTGGGAGTGTTGTGCTGCTTTTCACAGAGCTCTGAGCCTGCTGTCTGCAGGGTGCAAGCAATTCTCAAAAAAACCAAAAAACCAGCATCACCTGTGGATAACAGCCAACTTCCACAGGACTCAGCTTCTGGCAGTGATTGTCTGTGGGAGCCCAGCCTGTTCTGATCACTTCATGTTCCACAAGGAACAGCAGTTGCCATTATTGGATTTGGCTGAGAAAAGCAGCGTAAGGCCCTTGGGGGTGAACCTGGATTTGACCAAGGGGCCCAGGACTGCACAGCAATCAAACTCCAGTTCAGTGTTTGTCATGCTTGCAGTGATTTATTTGTATCCCAGGTTCCTGCAGAGTCCCAGGTTTCTTTTGGCTGCATCCTGAGCCCTCTGCCTGTCTGCACTCTGATCTTGTGCATTGCTCTGAGCAATTACATCCACTTTGTCTCACTGCTTCTCCTCTTGTCTGGTGGGCAGAATCCAGGCTGAGGGATGGCAGCAGAGGAGGGAAGAGGAGGAGATGTTAGTGGGGCCATGGTGGGCTTGCAGAGATCCATCAAGCCCTGGCAGAGGGGGCACCAGAGAGGGAGGGCTGACAGGAGACTCTGCAGAGCAGCAGTGGTTGTGAATGTGCTCTGCCTGGCACACAGAAATGGTTTTCATGTGCATGACTGAAGTCCACAGCTCGCAAGGAGAGTTACTTGTACAGAGCCAAATCTGCTTCATGGCCTTCCTCCAAGCCACAGTTTATTTCCAAACACACCCCAGCCCACCATCCTGGGGAGGATAACTCACTGAAGAAGCTTCTCTGGCAGCAGTGCTGGGAGAGGCTGGACCCTCTTCGGCTGCTGCTCCAGGCCTGCCAGAGTGTCCCCAGTGAAAAGTAAGAATTTGCTGCCATCTGTAGACATTTGGGTGCTGTTCAGGCTGTTTCCCCAGCCCTGCTCCCACAGCCCTTATATAGGCAAGACAGCCACAGCAAAACCTCCCTGGTCCCAAGGCAACCTATTCCTTCCTCAGTGTTTTGCCATCTAAGGTAGCTTGTACTGTCTGCAGCTCATTCATTCCTCACTGTTGGATGTGAGGAGGGTTTCAGCATCCAGCTGCACTGGTTGCAGGCAGAAAGCTCAGACTTTGCTGGGGGGTAGGCAGTGATTCCTTTGTGAATGGCTCTGACAGGAGTGAAGTCTGTCCTTTGGAGAGTGTGTTGCTGAAGTCCTGCAGTGGCCAGCAAGCTTTGCCCAGCCCAGCTGTGCTCCAGGTCTCAGCTGGACACTGCCAGCTCTCCTGACAGCCTCTCCTGCCGGGGCTGGCTGCACAGCAGGGACCTGTGCTCACCCTGCACCCCCTCCTGTGCTGTCTGGCTGGAATATCCCCCTCCCTGCATGTTTCTGTGTCCCTGCAGACACAGGGGCCATGCTGCCACTGCCCTGCCTGTGCTGCTGCTCCCTGCCCTGCCAGGCCCCCATCTCCTTGTCCCCACCGTCCTCCATCAGCCTCACCCCTGAGACATCTTTGAGAAGGTGATCTGTCATCATTCTCCCTAGGCATCCCCTCTTCCTCAGGTCAGGAAAACAGCCCTGAGATGGTGAGGGACTGCAGAACACCTTCTGGCAGAAACTCAGAGTTTACATCCTGGGGAGCTGTTCCACTCTGCAGTGTGTTCCACACCACAGCCTCAGGGCACAGCCCTCTGCTCAAACAGCTCCTTGGAGCAAACCCCAGCCATGGAACTGAGGGGTCCCAAGCAGTAGCACAGTTCCCTGGTGCCACTCTGTCTGTGTGCCAGCCCCACACCTTCAGCAGATGGGCAGCAGTGCTCTGGACCCACATCTCCTGCAGCCCCTCAGAGCAGAACCTTCTGTCGCTCTCCCAAGGCTGCAGCAGCCACAGGCTGCCAGGGCAGGGAGGGACACAGGCACAGATGCAGCAGTTCATGGTGCTCCCCTTCTGCCTTCTAGTTCCAGGGCCAGGCCAACCTGCACGTGTTTGAGGACTGGTGTGGCAGCTCCATCGAGCAGCTCAGGAGGAACCTCCACTTCCCCCTCTTCCCTCACGTGAGTAAGACCATGACATCCACTGTCCTGCACTTCCCAGCTCAGCTTCCCAGCTGGATCACCCTTGCTTCCCTTCACATCCTGTCCCTACCTCCCTCTGTCTGCTCTTTGTTAAAATCCACCACCTCCCTCTCAACCACCTTGTCTGTCCTCCTGCTGAGGGAGCAGGAAGCTTTCACAGGGGTCAAGGGTGGCAGCTCTTCTGCTGCACAGGGAGGGTCATTTCACACAGCTCTGCCAGGGCTCAGACATGGCTGGAGGAGCCCTGTGTTTGGTGCTCTCCTTCCAAGTGGCTGGGGAAGGCCATGTCCTGTCCCCACCCTCTCAATGGCAGCTTTTCCCTTCTCAGCAGCACCTGCTCCACCTCATTTCTTACTTGGTTTGCTCTTTCCCTCTGCCTCCATCACATCCCATGCCCCGTCCTCCTCTCAGGGATAACCCTCTGCCCACCTGTCCCAGGGTTTTTGATTCTCCCCTTGTTCCTGTCCTGTCTAAATTATTCTAATGAATTTTTTCTCCTCCCACTTCAGACAAGAACCACGCTGAAGAAGCTGGCCGTGTCCCCAAAATGGACCAACTATGGTCTGCGGATCTTTGGTTACCTGCACCCTTTTGGTGATGGTGAGGAGGGTTCTGAGTGCCCTCACTCCTCTCCTGCCCCTTCCCTCGCTCCTCGCCCTGGCAGGCCCACAGCAGGTCCCTCCCGTGGGTGGTGTGCGTGGCTGGAAGCACATCTGGCCCTCCCTTGCAGGGTGGGGGGAGAGCACAGGGGGAAAGCACAGCTGGGAAGCGCTGGATAAATAACGGGGCTGTTGTGGGCGCTCAGCGTGCGTGCGGGCACGGGCAGTGCCTGAGCTTTGCCCCTCCCTGGCACCCCGGGCTGTCCCTGACCCTGCTGGTGTCCTCTGACAGCAGCTGCCAGCTGTGCCCAGCTGCATGGCCCTGCCCCAGCAGCTGCTGCACCACCTCTGCCACGGGCCTGGCCTCAGCTGCTGCCCCGTGACCGGGGCAGGGTGAGCCCAGCACCTCTGTGTCCCTCTGTGGCTGCACGTGCACATTCCTCCATCGCACACAGCAGCTCACACAGAGCTCTGCTCTGAAGGAAAAGGGATGTCAGGGGAGGCTCTGCACAGAGTTCTGAGCACAGACTCCTGAGCACTGCTCCTTAGCACAGACTTCTTGGCTTTCCGGGTTACGTGTCAGGGGAGGCCAGTGCAGGAGGGACACTGAACCAGTGCTGTCTGTAAAGTCTATTTTCAGTCACAGCAGAGTAAAGAGAGTTCAGAGAGGTGCAAAGGAGGGAAGGTGATAATATCAAAAGGGAAGGATCACCAGGAAAAAGGGCAAAGGCAGCATTTTAGAGCAGGATCTGTTTGTGCACACACCCCTACCCCAGAGCTCACTCCCTCCATCTCTCGACAGGGGAGTTCCAGTTTGCCATTGCTGCGGATGACAATGCCGAGTTCTGGCTGAGCCCAGATGAAAAGCCCTCTGGTCTCCAGCTGCTGGCCAGTGTAGGCAAGGTACAGTGCATGCTGCAGGCTCCTCCCTCCAGGCTCCCGTATTCCTGGGGAGCAGAGCCCTTCCTGACCTGCTGCTTCCCTGGACTACACAGGTTTCTTTCCCTGCCCAGCTACAGACAGCATGATGCCAGATGGGGTATGACATGTGATACTTAAGCCAGTTACCTCTGGGTAGCACTGTTGGGAGTCCCTTGTTCACAGTTAAGGGACTCAAGTCTGTCCACAGGTGATGGATTTCACAGATGACTTACCAGGAGGAACTGGAGGGAAGAGGGAGTTCAATTTTTTGTTTTTATCGTTGTCAATGCAGTAGCAAGGGAAGAAACTCATCTTCACTAGAGCCATCTTCTGTCTCTTCACAGACAGGGAAGGAGTGGACTGCACCGGGAGAGTTTGGGAAATTTCACAGCCAGAAGTCAAACATGGTGAGGTGAGTGAGCAAAGTCCCTCAGTCTCAGCCACCTCTGCACATGACCAGGAAATCACAAGGACAAGGGAAAAGCACTCAGGCTTGTCCTGAAGTTTTTAGCAATACAGAGAAAGGGATTACTCTGGGGTATTGCCAAAGCTTTGCTGAGTTACTGCGGGAGTGCAACACTGATTTTTTCTTGCCTGGAGCAGTCAGCCACCAGCACATGGAGGCTCCCCTGTAAGAACTATATCCCAAACTTCCTGCCTTGGAGCTGGCCAGGCTTCCCAGGGGCCAAAGCCCAGCAGGCAGCACTGAGAGGGAGTTATTCAGAATTAACTGAGAAGGGTCTGGAGTGCTCCAGGTCCACAAGTGAAGGTACCTATCTGACTGTCAGGATCTGGATTTTCTTGGCACCACTAACCCTGCCTACCCTGAGAATTAGGTTGTTTCAGGGGTGTGGTTGCTCTCCACTCATTGTCTGCTGACAAGCTGAGAAATGTTCCTTGAGCTGCTGGTGACAGACACCTTGTTCTTGGCAGGCTGTCAGCAGCAGGCAGGTACTACTTCGAGGTGCTGCACAAGCAGGACGACAGAGGAACAGACCATGTGGAAGTAGCTGTGAGTCTGTGGCCATGGTGGTCCTTTATATGTCCCCAGAGAGCCCAGGAATGATGATTGTAACTGTTTCCCTCCTTTCCTGGCCTCAGCTCCTCAGTGCAGGGGATGCAGCTAATCCCTTACCTACCTCCATGTGGGATAGCCCTGGCCATGTGTCAGGGCTCCTTCCTCTGCTCACTTGGGATAGATCTGCTTTCCTGGGGCCTGCTGCAGCTTTTTGGCCTTTCCTGGTTTGGATGTGTCCTGGGGGATCTCAGCTCATTCCCAGACTTTTGCTGCTGGGTAAATTTGGCCCTAGTAGGATGGTGTGTTCCTTTTATTCAGGCTTGGTTAACTCCATAGGTTCTTCATTTCAATGTGTTTTTCTGTTCCAGTGGAGACTGAATGACCCAGAAGCAAAGTTCAAAGTCATCGACTCCAAACATCTCTCCCTTTTTGCTAGTAAGTATCTTCATCACAAGTTTTCCCAAGCTCCTTCCCATTCCTCCTAAATGTGTCAGTATCCAGTGTTTCACCATGAATCACTGTCTAGCCAGGCAAATACCAGGCATACACATCATGGGGAGAAAAAGGTGGAGGCAGTTCTGGAGAAAGGCTTCTGGACAAGGGTGTGACTCATCATTAAACACTGGAGAAGCAAGATTAGGACATTATTTCAGGGAGGGGTAGTGAGGAAGGGCAGAGAGGAGAGTCTGCAAAGGTGAGAAGTGTTGTGGGTTGGGAGTAACACAGGATGGAGTTTTCTTGCTGAGAGCCAGGGGCACACGAGTCCCAAAGCGTGGGAGCTGTGGGGACGTGCAGCCAGCTGGACAGGAGCAGGGAGAAGGGGCTGCTGCAGCACTTGAGGAGATTACACTCTGGTCCTGAACACAGCAGGACACACTGCAGTGCTGGGGGATGCTGCTTTCTTCTGTACCAGCCTCAGGTCTCTTCAGGATGGTGCTGGATTGCTGCAAGCACATCAGCCCAGCCCCTCCTGTTTGTAAACCCTTCTGAGCACATCAAGGGATGGTGGTATCAGTTAAGAGGCTCCTTAGTCCTGTTTACCCTTACCCAGCTTTGTCAGCATCACTTTCCCCTTCCAGCATTCCCCCTTTCCATATCTGCTGCTGCTGCCTTCCAGCATTTCAGGCCTTTTTTCCATACCAGCCCTCTTGTGCATGGAAGACTCTGATGTAATCAAGACATGTGTGTGCTGTCACACAGGTTGTCTTGGATCACACTGCTGTATTTTCTGAAACCTCCCATTTGGCTAGAACTAGGCTTTCCATTTGGTCTTCCATCTTCATCCTTTTACCTTCTGCTCTGTTCTTCTTACTAATTACCTGTAGAATAGAAGAGTGGCATCCCAGAAGATCTTTCATGATTAGGTGCAGTTCTGCAATCTCATTTTTATCTGTTGCCTTTTGCCCATAGTTTTTCTCTCGTTCATATTAGCCTTTGGGTGTATCCCATAATATCCCATTCTTTCTGGGGTCCCGTGTACTTCAGTACCCAAAAGTTGCACACCAGTGCCCTTGGCAGGATATTGCTTTTCCCTCATGGATATTTCTTCAATTCCCCTCATTTTAGAGTAAGATCCATGGAGACACAAAGTCCTGTGACAGCAGCACTCAAGGGGAACTGTAACCAATACCCAATCTTGAGTCTGAGCTTCCTGTCGTTCTTGCCTTACAGTGGGGCTTCATTCCCTTTCTGAGGAATCCTCCTCAGCCACTGAAGGTCCTTCCCCAGGGTCCTGGTCCTTATCCAGCACAGGGAAAAATTCATCTCTCTTCCCTTTGAAAAGGAACTTAATAATAATACAGAGGTGTCCAGCAGTTCCACCAGCATGGGGCCTGTTCAGCACACCACTGCTGGTGTACCCAAGGCAGGAGGTGATTTTCCTCCTCTGCTCATCACTGTGTGTGTGCTGCCAGTGCAAGCTGTGTTCCCACCCCGCAGCTTCCACATCTGCAGCTTCCCGGGGCAGAGCCTTTCCCTTGCCTGTGCCAGGGACAGCGTTAGCCGTGGCTGCAGTGCCGTTTGGGAAGGGCTGGCATTGGAGAAGGGGCTCTTTGGGACCAGGAGCCAATGAGCCCTGCCTGTGTGTGCTCTCCCTGGTCTGCAGACGAGTCCCTGCTGAAGATGGACGAGGTCGGGCACATCCCGCTGACGCTGGCCAGCGGCCGGAGCCGCGCTGGCCGCAGGGCACACCCGGCTGACATGCTGAGGCCTGACCCCCGGGACACTCTCTATGAGGGTAAGACTGCAGAGCAGCTGGGGAGAGACTGCAGCAGGCAGGGACTGTCCTCCTGCACTGCAGTTGTCCAGACCGTGCTGTTGTGTTCCTGGGAACAGAGGGAGGGGCAGCTACAGCATCAGTCACTGATGGAGACAGAGCACAGACTAAGGGCAGCTCCTCGTTCTTGGTGTCCAGCTCAGACAACATGCCAAGCACATTTTGTGTAAGGGTCTCAAAGGGATGTGAGGAGTTGAGCTGTGCAAGATGTGTTTACTCTGTTTCCTGGTGTTTCCCACGAAGGCACAGAGCCCAGGGGCAGGGGTACAGTGCTGGTGCCGTGTGGCACAGCCCTGTGGCACAGCCGTGTCTCCCTATCCCCGCAGTGCCGCTGCTGAGCCGCTCCCGCGTGCGCCGCGCCCTGCCCGAGTGCCCCTACCGGCCCAGCTACCTGGTGGATGGATTCCCCCTGCAGCGCTACCAGGGACTCCAGTTCGTGAGTTGGACTGGGCTGGGGGGCTTGCCCACGGGTACACAGAGCCCTCCAGCCGTGGGCTGAGCCTGCCTTTGCAGGAGTCTCCCTGTGGCTGGGGATTTGTTCTCTGGGGGGCTGTAGCATGTGTGATTACCAAAGCCACAGGCACCTCTGCTGCAGGGCTTGGCCACCTCTTTCCCAGTCAGTTCTCGCTCTGTTGTAGGACTTCAGCTCCCAGTTAGAGAGGTGCTGAGGGAGAGGGGAAAGGGACATGCATCCCTGTATCCTAGCATGCTTCCTTCTGTCTTCCATTCTCACAGCCTGCCACTGGAGAGGCAAAGAGCGAGCAGCTCCTGCTCCCTCTGAAAAGGGCTGGTTACCCTGCAGCTGTGTCTGGGTCACCTTGTGACTGGTGTCTGGCATTTATGGGGGTTTCACTTTGTCCTTCTCCCTTCTTCCCAGGTCCATTTATCCTTTGTTTACCCAAATGATTACAGCCGCCTGAGCCACATGGAGAAAGACAACAAATGCTTCTACCAGGAAAACCCGTATTATCTGGAAAGGTAGCATGCTGTAAATTTGGGTTTACTAGCAGGGTGGTGAGGAGCTTGAAGGCTGGAATTGGTGTGGAATTTTATACTCACTTCTGTAGGACTTTCTTAATTCTTAAAAATCCCCTAAGTCTTGCAAAACATTAAAGCATTTATAGTTTCTTTTGATAACTTAAGTGAAAATATGTTTATGTGTCAAGGGAAAACTACCAGTGCTTTTCTTGCACTGTTAACCCAGTAGCTGAGTCAGGGCATGTTTGTTCTCTTACATCAGGGAGTGTATTCCCAGCAAGCTTGGCCTGCCAGTGCCTGGAGCCTCCTGATAGCTGTCACTGTGAAAGCCAAACCATGCTCACCACCAGCCTCTCTCTGGGGGAAGGAGTGTGTGTCACTCATCCTCACTGGTGCCCAGATCCCAGTGGTGGCCCCACAAGGGAGCTGCTACCTGCATGCTCCCCACTGCAGCAATCAGACACTTGTACAAGGACTTCCAGCCGTTCAGGAGGATGTTTTGCAGGATGAGGAGGGTCACTTTTCCAGCAAGATACCTGATTATGGCCTTCCTGCACTCAGGATCTTCTCCTTCTTCCGGGAAAGGGCAAAGTAACTTTCATCAAACTTGTGTTTTGCTCTTCTCTCCACAGATTTGGATTTTACAAGTACATGAAAATGGATAGGCCAGAGAAGAGCCTGGACTCTGGGGAAAAGACAGAGCAGCCAGGTAATGTCAGAACCAGAGGATCCTTTTGTGTCTCACTTTTGTGTGTGGTCCTGAGGCCCCAGCTGAAAGAAGCTGTTGACTTCCCATACCAAGGAAGTCTCAGCCTTTCCCTGCCAGATTGCTGTGTCTGGGAGAGACTTTTTCTTCCCTCAAGGGCAGGCTGGGAGCTCACCAGTGGGCTGCAGTAAAGCACATGGCAGCCCTCAGCCCCACAGCTTAGCTGAGGTGCAGCTCTGGCACAAACACGGGCAGGAGTGCCACAGCTAGAGGAGTGGCAGCCAGTGGTCACCCCTGCCCTGCAGAGCTGTGGCCAGACCCACAGCTGAGGGCACAGCCGGGCAGCTCCACAGCCTTTGGCAGTGGTGGTGGGTGCTGAGGGGGCTGCAGGCAGCAGGGACACGGCTCCCATGTGGGGGAGTGTCCCTGTCCCTGAGCAGGGGACAGCACTGGGAGGAGCTGAGAATAAGCTGCTGCCCTGCTCAGGGCGGGCAGGGCAGTGGGAGGCTGCCGGGGCTGTGACTGATCCATCCTGCAGGCTCCCAGGAGGGGAACCCGGAGGAGGTGCAGTACCAGGAGCAGGAGGAGAGCCCCGGTGCCCCCGGGCAGGCAGGGCGGGCCCCCGGCAGCGTGTGGGACAGTGACAACGCCCACGGTGACCATTCCCTGCCGGAGCGCCGCCGCCTCCTCTCGGCGCCGGGCGACAGCGCAGGAGAGGAGACTCGGAGGGGGACAGAAAGGTCTGGTGTCAGATCAGCCGTGCTGGCCTCCATCAACCACAGCCTCAGCCTGGCTGGCCTAGAGGGACACCCAGTAACAAAGAGCCCCCGATTAAAAGCTGGCGTCAAGGACAATTCCAGGAGCCCCCCACAGCACGCCAGGGCCATCCCAGGCAGGGCGCCCGTCAGAAGGGCAAACCCTCCTCCTAGGACCGTGTCTCCAGGACTGCAGTCCCTTGGCCACCCCAGGGACTCAGAGGTCACCACTGCCAGCAGGGTGGGACCTGGAGGAGAGCTCAGGCAGAACAGGCTGGGGGCAGCAGGCACGGGGCCAGCTCCGAGGGGACGCGCCGTGCCAGGGCTGCCGCAGGGGCTGAGCCAGCTGCAGCCCCACCCTGCTGAGCAGCAGGGGCCCAGCCACGGGCCTGCGGGCACGGGACAGGCATATGGGGCGTCTCCGGGGAAGGACAAGTCTGGAGGAGCAGCAGAAGAGGAAGAGGCGGATGGGGAGCCAGGGGAGGAAGATGAGGAGGACTTTGATTACGTGCCAGTGTTTGACCAGGCTGTCAACTGGGAGCAGACCTTCAGCATGAGCAACCTGGACTTCCACATGCTGCGCACGGACTGGATTGACCTGAAGTGCAACACCTCGGGAAACTTGCTGCTGAGAGAGAGGGAGGCCCTGGAAGTTACTCGTGTCTTCCTCAGGAAGCTCAACCAGAGCAGTAAGGGGTAAGGCACAGTGAGGAAAGCAAGGGGCACTGTCCCAGAGCTGCTTTACCATGCTGCATGGGGAATACCTGTTATGTGAGCAACTGGGGAGAATCAGAGGGTGAACTAGATGTGGCAAATAAGATTTCAGGTGAGAAATCTGTGTAAAACACTGGACTTCAGGCACTCTTCTTTTGCCTGAGAGATGGTACCAGGTTATGCTGGTACTCTTCTGTTACAAGGTCTTGGTATGGTTCCTTTTCCTCTCAAGACCTGCCTTCCCTCCTGGCAAACAGACACGCTTCTCTAGGCCCAATAAGCTAAACAATCTAACTGCTGACCCTTCTGCTGGGCTGGCCTTAATTTTTATAGTTATTTTATCAGTTTTTTTCCGTGCAGGTTTCAGTTGGTGTTAACATTCCCATACATAAGTGACCAGTATCCTGGATGTTTCCTGGAATGTGTGTGATTACCTTCTAAGCCCTGCTGGAAGTAGGCCTAATGCTACATATTAAGATCACATGTGCTCTTTCAGGGTCACATCAGTCACAGCCAGGTGTAACTGATCAGTACACACAAGATTTTCTCAGGATTTTTAACTCTAGTTATGATCTGAAAGGGCATGACGTGGCATTTCATCGAGTTCTGGCCATTCTGAGTCCGCAGCTCCTGTCAGATTTTACTGTCTGATTGCCTGAGTGCTACTCCGTATTCCTGTTTGATAAACTGTCAGTGTCAGTAGCCCAAACACACACCTTGTGCCAAGGATCCTTGTAGGTGGTGTTGAATACAGTCATTATTACCAGCCCTACACAATCATTCAGACACATTTGTTATTTTCTGTGTCACCTTTATTTCATTTCTCCTGCCAAATATTTTCTCTTGGCCGGAGTCCCAGGTCTAATCCCACATGCCTGTGGATTTAGGAGAAGCAGGTGCTAGAGGTTCCCCTGGGCTCTCGGGAGGCAGTGCAGCCGGGCAGGGGGAGCCGGGCACGGGAGGGTTTGTGCCGGCCCGAGGAGGGAGCGGCGGTGCTGGGGAGGGGGCGGCTGTGTCCAGGCCCGTGCCCAGGGCCGTGCCGAGGGCTGTGCCCAGAGCTGTGCCCAGGGCTGTGCCCAGGCCGTGCCCAGGCCGTGCCCACCCCGCTGTCCCCGCAGGCGCTTCCAGCTGCAGCGCGTGCTGAACGTGGAGAAGCGTCAGGACCGCGTGCGGGGCAGCCGGTACCTGCTGGAGCTGGAGCTGCGGGAGCTGCAGGGGCGCGGCGCGCGCCGCGTGCGCCTCTCCGAGTTTGTGTTCGCGCGCGGCTGGCAGGGCAGTGCCCACCACGACGACGACGAGAGGAGCATGAGGAGCCTGGCCTGGGGCCGCCGCCGGCACCTGATGGCTGCGGACAGCGAGCCCGAGCTGTGCTGGCCCCAGGGCTTCTCCTGGAACCACCGGGCCGTGGTTCACTTCGTGGTGCCAGGTGAGGGGACTGCCCCTGCAGGACAGGGGGTGGCACGGCGGGGCTCCCGGGAGGGCAGTCCTGTCAGTGGGTCTCAGCCAGGCTCTGCCGTCCTGCCTGGGTCGCTTCCAGTTTCTGTTCTGTCTCTCCAAGTTAAATACCCTCAGAAACACGATAGGGCACAGGCAGCCATGGCGTGTAAGCTCAGAGAAAACCCCTGTCACGTGGTGGGAAAGAACCCACACCGATTCCTTGGCTCTGTGGACCAGATTTTCAGCCTGGGCCTATTTCATCATCCCTGAAAAGCTGTTGGGGTTTAACAGAAGGCAAGAAGCCTTGCCTGTTGAGAAAACACACCACATTGAAATCAGTTTGCTTTGATTCTCTCCCTGTTGCAATACAACCAGTGAAAAACCAGGCACGTTGGGTACTGCAGTTCATCTCTGACATGGAAGAGCTACTCCGAGTCACCAAGGACCCCTACTTCAGCATCATCATCACCGACTTCAGCAGCGATGACATGGATGTAGAGAAGGCTCTGAAAAGGTCTACCTTGCACAGGTAGAGTACTGCCTGCTCACAGAAAGCCACTCACACATGTAGGCCTGCAGATAGCACATCTGGCAGGTTCTGTGTGTAGAGCAGGCACAGCCTGCTGCAGCTGGAGCACCACAGACACCCTCCATGCAGACCTTGNAGACACATTTGTTATTTTCTGTGTCACCTTTATTTCATTTCTCCTGCCAAATATTTTCTCTTGGCCGGAGTCCCAGGTCTAATCCCACATGCCTGTGGATTTAGGAGAAGCAGGTGCTAGAGGTTCCCCTGGGCTCTCGGGAGGCAGTGCAGCCGGGCAGGGGGAGCCGGGCACGGGAGGGTTTGTGCCGGCCCGAGGAGGGAGCGGCGGTGCTGGGGAGGGGGCGGCTGTGTCCAGGCCCGTGCCCAGGGCCGTGCCGAGGGCTGTGCCCAGAGCTGTGCCCAGGGCTGTGCCCAGGCCGTGCCCAGGCCGTGCCCACCCCGCTGTCCCCGCAGGCGCTTCCAGCTGCAGCGCGTGCTGAACGTGGAGAAGCGTCAGGACCGCGTGCGGGGCAGCCGGTACCTGCTGGAGCTGGAGCTGCGGGAGCTGCAGGGGCGCGGCGCGCGCCGCGTGCGCCTCTCCGAGTTTGTGTTCGCGCGCGGCTGGCAGGGCAGTGCCCACCACGACGACGACGAGAGGAGCATGAGGAGCCTGGCCTGGGGCCGCCGCCGGCACCTGATGGCTGCGGACAGCGAGCCCGAGCTGTGCTGGCCCCAGGGCTTCTCCTGGAACCACCGGGCCGTGGTTCACTTCGTGGTGCCAGGTGAGGGGACTGCCCCTGCAGGACAGGGGGTGGCACGGCGGGGCTCCCGGGAGGGCAGTCCTGTCAGTGGGTCTCAGCCAGGCTCTGCCGTCCTGCCTGGGTCGCTTCCAGTTTCTGTTCTGTCTCTCCAAGTTAAATACCCTCAGAAACACGATAGGGCACAGGCAGCCATGGCGTGTAAGCTCAGAGAAAACCCCTGTCACGTGGTGGGAAAGAACCCACACCGATTCCTTGGCTCTGTGGACCAGATTTTCAGCCTGGGCCTATTTCATCATCCCTGAAAAGCTGTTGGGGTTTAACAGAAGGCAAGAAGCCTTGCCTGTTGAGAAAACACACCACATTGAAATCAGTTTGCTTTGATTCTCTCCCTGTTGCAATACAACCAGTGAAAAACCAGGCACGTTGGGTACTGCAGTTCATCTCTGACATGGAAGAGCTACTCCGAGTCACCAAGGACCCCTACTTCAGCATCATCATCACCGACTTCAGCAGCGATGACATGGATGTAGAGAAGGCTCTGAAAAGGTCTACCTTGCACAGGTAGAGTACTGCCTGCTCACAGAAAGCCACTCACACATGTAGGCCTGCAGATAGCACATCTGGCAGGTTCTGTGTGTAGAGCAGGCACAGCCTGCTGCAGCTGGAGCACCACAGACACCCTCCATGCAGACCTTGCACATACACATGAATGTGGTTTTGTTATGATGTGCATACACATTTACATGCATAGAACAGTGTAAGGCAATACCTGGTGTGGTCTTCCAGCTAAATTTATTGAATCTGTCTCTTTTCTCAAGATGGCAAGAGAAAAAAGATAGCAAGTCTCCCAGTGATGGGGCAGGGGGAGGACAGAAAAGACAAGGAGGCTGTGGGAAGTGGGACAGAGAGTGTGGAGACCTCTGCTTGCTGGAATGACCATCCTCTGATCTGACACAGCTTTAGCTGGTCATTCCCATTACAGGCCTGGGGTTTCCAGTCTAGTCCTAGGACAGGGCTGGGCTAGAGCTGAGCAGAGTTTTGCTGGGCTCTGTTCAGGGGCAAGACTCTCTGGGCACCCTGGGACCAGGAGCAGTGCTGGGCTTGTGCACTCCCCAGCAAAGGTTTCCTGTGCCTCAGAGGGCGCAGGGGGCGAGGGCAGCTCCATGGCCCGGTGCTGGTGTGGCCCTGCCTGCGGTGCCTCCTGTGCCACCCTGATTCCCTTTCCCTCTCACCCAGCTATCAGTACCTGAAGCTGACGGGGAATTTCGAGCGCTCTGCCGGGCTGCAGGCGGGGATTGACCTCGTCACGGTGAGTCTGGGGCCTTGGTGGGCAGGGAGGTTTGTGGTGTGTGTCTGGTGTTGCCACTGCCTTTGGTGCTGAACACACTGGGTTTAGGGAAGGGAATAGCCTAGCAGACCAGTTCGAATGTAGATGTGTTTCCTGTCCTTCCAGAGTAAGGGTCTCTATTCTGAGGAGCCTGTGTCTGTGATTCTTGGTCCACCTGCTGGGACTGTCAGACAGGAGGGAAATCAGCAGCAGCAGCTTTGTGATTGTGGCTCTGCCAGGTCACAGTCATGGTATTTCTCACTCATCACTAAACAGCCACTCAGTGGATGTTTTGCCAGCCCTGGGGATCTCAGTTTCTGATGCAGAAATGTGATTTTGACTCCTGTATCTCTGTCTTCCTGCCCCTCAAGAAAGATTTACTGAAAATCAACCTGTTTCTTTCCCAACCGGTACAATTGTTCCAGGACCCACACAGCATCGTGTTCCTGTGTGACCTCCACATCCACTTCCCTGCTGGAGTCATTGATTCCATCCGGAAGCACTGCGTGGAGGGCAGGATGGCCTTTGCACCCATGGTGATGCGGCTGCACTGCGGCATGTCCCCTCAGTGGCCTGATGGTAAGAGGGCTCACACCTTGGGAAAGGGGAAAGAGGAACGTGCCTGCTTCCTCTGCATTGTTCCTCTGGCACTGCCAAGGTCTGGAGCTTGGGGTACTTCCAGCTCCACAGGGTCAGTGTGTTAGACATAGGATGGGGTTTAATAGCATTGGTGCCTGGAATTCGAGATTAAAAAATGCGAGAAAAAGCTAGCAGAGCCCTTTATATGATGTTTCTCCTGCTTGTCTGCTAGGGCTCTTTATGGATTTAAGAACCTTGGAAACCCATCCTTTATTTCTGTCTGACCTTCTGTCTTCTTAGGGGGCACAGCCTGTCCTGAGGAGAGCTGGTAGAGCAGGGGTGAGGGAGACCAAGCCGAGGTGGAGGGAGAGGTGCAGAACAGCACAGGATTTTCTTTGGACAGAAGTGGCCATCCTGAGCCATCCAGGCACAGGGACAGCCCTGGAAGCTGGGACAGTCCAGGAATTGTGTTGCCAGACAGGAGCTGTGAGAGGCTCTGCTAAGAAGCTCAGCTAAGAAGCTGACAGGACAGACCATGCTGTCTGCCCACGAGCCTTTCTCATTCCCAGAGCTGGTTGGCGTGGTTGGCTCTGCCTTGGTGCTGAGTTTGCTCCCTGGTGTCAACGTTGTGCTAAAAGTAGCTTGAGTTTCACTCCAGCAACTGCTGGAGCCATCAATGGTTCCAAACCCCAACAAAGCTTTGCCTCCTCTGTGCTCTCCTCAGGCTACTGGGAGGTCAATGGGTTTGGCCTCCTGGGCATATACAAGTCTGACCTGGACAAAATTGGAGGCATGAACACAAAAGAGTTTCGGGACCGCTGGGGAGGAGAGGACTGGGAGCTCCTGGACAGGTAGGAATCCACTGTCCTTGTTCAAGTGCTCAGGAGGGGAAGCCTTCTGGGTCCTGCAGAAGCAATGACCACAGGAGAGGGGATCTAAGCAGATTGAGATGACTACTGCCACCATAACCCTGGCCACAGAGGGAGAGTCTTTGAGCATATCCTCAAACCTTGTATGTGAGGAGGCACAAACCACTCTGCTGCAGCCACTCGTAAGAGAAGAGCTGTTTGCTGCTGCCTTCCAGCCAGCCACACTGCTGGTTGGTCTCATGCAGCTCAGGCCCTGGAGATTGTGAATACTTTGTCCTCTTCAAGCACTGCAGAGTGCAGTCTGGGTCCCTCACATTTCCCATGTAGCATTTAGCAATTGAATGGCCTTGAAGACCAACTGGTGTAGAGGCATTTAAAGATTATGAGGTACAGTTAAAATTTCTGAGGGTTTTGTGATGAGTGATCTCCACTGCACAAATCCTGGGCCTCTGGGTTTGTAGTTGTAGGGTTTGGGCCCTGTCCTGTCTTTGCTGCAGCTGTCTTTCCTCCTCCCTTGGTATGTGCAGGCACTCCTGACCAGTCCTGCTCTCAGGGGTGCATGAACTCTCAGAAAGGGTCCTGAGATTCCTGTTTATGGATGTCCTGTTTATGGGTGTCCTGTTACGGGACACCCCTGAGCTCTTCTGGACTACCCAATTCTCTTGCAGACTCTTGTCAACAGCACAACTTCAAAAGAGTTCTCCTGGGGCTGAGTCTCGCAGTATCTTTGTGATGAAATCTTCCCTAAGTCTGCTCTTCTTTCTGCCAGGATCTTGCAGGCCGGGCTGGAAGTGGAGCGTCTCTCCCTGAGAAACTTTTTCCACTGGTTTCACTCGAAGCGGGGCATGTGGAACCGGCGCCAGCTGAAGCCTGAGGTGTAGCTGTCACCCCCAGAGCTGCTGGGGACACTGCCACCATCTCACCCAGATGTGCACTTTAGCAGGGCACACAGGGGAGTGCCCAAACCCCTCTGCCTGCAGAGCCTCTGAGGCAGGGCACATCTCACCCAGATGTGCACTTTGGCAGGGCATACAGCACAGTGCCCAAACCCTCCTCTGTCTACAGAGCCCTCTGAGGCAGGGCACAGCCGAGGAGGGGCTGGTGGGTGGGAGCCTCTCCTGTCAGCATCCAGGACCTCTGTCAGCATCCAGGACCCCTGTCAGCATCCAGGAGTGTGTCTGTCTGGGGAGGTGTGGCAAGGGAAGGGCCTGTGTTTGCTGCCATGCAGTCCAGTGGAGGGACAGTGGGAGAGGGGTCGTGTTTCCTGGTGAGTCTTGCACCAAACAAACACAAATCCCAGCTAAGCCCAGAATGGTTTATTCAGAGCAATGCAGCCTCTCTTCCAAAACTTGAATGGAAAAAAAAAACCAACAAAACAAACCCACAACTGTCCCCATTTCCCCTCCTTTGCCATCTCTCCAGTACCCGTGATTTTGGACAGGGGACCAAAGTTCTCAGTATTGCATCCACATGTGGATGTGCTGGCTGAAGGAAATCTGGGTGCAGAGGAGCTGACTGGCACTGCAGGCTGCTGGTGCTTAGAGTTTCTCTGTGCTTTTCACTTTGGTCATTATGAAGAACTGTGCTCGTGTGCAGCAAATTACGGGCCATGGATGGAGTTGCAAATTCATTTCCCTTCCAAGAGCCACGTGTGGATGTAGCTGGGTGAGCTGGGTGAGCTGGCAAGGGTGATGTTACAATTCCACCTAAATTACTGACCCAGGCCCTGAGGGCAGTGGAGGGGCTATACAGAGCACCTAACAGGGCATCTCAGGAGGAACTTTTCAGCCTTATTTGACAGACGTCTGTTTGTCCTAACAATATCAGGGAAACCCTAGCAGGGAAGAAGTGGCAATATTCTGTTAGTTGAAATATTGTGATTTGTCAGAAGAGGAGACAGAGTCTTCTGCTCTCAAGATCCTGTACATTTATGCAGCATCTAAAAGTTAATTTAATAAGTTCTAAAAGTTAATTTAATGGCCTCACAGTTGTGTCTTGTCACAGTTTGACTCTTATGTAGAAGGCAGGCTTGGTTGGAGAACCAGCACAGCTGTTGGTGCTTCATCTCTGGAACAGCCCTGGGAGCTCTGGCCTGTATGGAGGAGGTGGCCTCAGGTCTTGGCACATGCACTGGGTGTGACCAGCAGTGAGGACAGAAGAGTGAACAAAAGGAGGGGCAAACCCATGCTGTCATTGATGCAAGAACTGTGGAGAGAGCCCACAGCTGGCCTGGTGCTACAGGGGAGTCTCATCCCATAAAACTCCTGTCAGTGTAAGGCAAGATTTTTTTTTTACCCTTAGAAGACTGTATAAACCCAGAAATCCCAGCTCACCCAGTGCTTTACACTGGAGCCTCAGTGTCCCCACACCATACTGGAAAGGTCTCAGGCTTGAGGGGTGAGAGTGGCATGGGATGCTGCTCGTGGTGCCCAGCTCTGTGGGGAGTTGCTGGGCAGGAGTGATGGATGTGTGCAGAATACAAGCAAAGCTGACTGGTACTAGAGTTTTTTGCCCTTTGCTGATGGAGTAGATGCCAATTCAGAATAGGCATTCATTATTCATTACTGGGTCTGTGATGCCTGACAAGCCCATCAAGTTCACTATTGCAGCAGAAAACTGAACATGCGAGTTCTGGCACGTGAGGTAGGAATTGTGTCAAATCATCTGTTAGCACCAGTCTGGGTGTTGTGAGTGATGGATCTAGACAAAGTCAAGCAGACACCAGGAAGTTCTGCTGGGCAGTGGGCAGCTGTGGTGAGAAGCAGACAGGAGAGATGGCTGTGTCTGAATCCATGGAGCCTTTGCCAGAATGGAGACACTGAATATCCCAGAAGAGGCAGCTTTAGCCAGCTGCTCAAGCCAGAGTAGTCTTCCTGTTGAGGGAAACTACTTGACCCATGCAGATTTTAAATCATGGCAGTTGGAGAAGGAAGGCAGACAACCGTCGACACTTTCTTGGATTTTTTTTTTTTTAAGTATTACAGGAGTTTGGGAGCCCAGAGCCCTGTGATGCAACGTTGCAGTAAGCTCTGTTTGTGCCTGGAATGTGCAGTGTCAGTCATGCTGTGGGTGCAAGTCAGAGCCTGTGCATCCCTCACGGGCACAGCTGCACGAGTGTGCACCGAGCTGCTTTCCAGGCTCCAGGAGCCTGCCCAGGCTGGCCCTGGCACGCAGTGCCTGTGGAATGGGGAGAGGCTGGCAGGAGGGACAGGCCAGGCACGGCAGGAGCAGCTGTCCGGGCTGCAGAGGGAGCAGCGTGGAGCCCGGGCTGCAGGGGGAGCTGCTGGGTTCCCTGGTGCCCAGGTTGGACATGGAGCTGCTGGGTTCCCTGGTGCCCGGGTTGCACATGGAGCTGCTGGGTTCCCTGGTGCCCGCACATGGGGCTGCTGGGTTCCCCTGTGCCCAGGCTGGACATGGAGCTGCTGGGTTCCCTGGTGCCCACACAGGGAGCAGGGGCTATTGCACCCTGTGCTTTCACAGCTGCCTGTAGATGTGCTCTGCAGCACCTGCAGTTAGCAGCTGGCATCCCTCTGCGGGCACTGGCAAGAATTAGGTGCATCCAGAAGGGAACTCACTTGGCAAAAATGACAGGAGTCTTCCCCAGCACAGAGAACAGCCAGCAAAGAGTGGACTGGACAGCGGGTGCACCCCTCAGAGCAGCACTGCCAGCAGAATTTGAGGATTTTGCCCCCATTTTTCAGCTGTGACTGTGCCCCTCCCTTCACACCTTGTAACCCAGGCCAGTGGTAAGCAGAACTACCTCGTGAGGACTCCTTGGTGGAGATGTAAGGAGTTGCTTAGGAGTTGCTTAGGAGTTACTAAGTTGGTTTTCAGTCCATCTTCCTAATGGCTAGTTTCCCCACTGTCAAAGCTGCCATCTCAAATGTTCTTCCCTTTCAGTGGGAATTCTCGGTTGGTATCCCAGCATTGCACCAGTAAACGTGATTAAAACTAATCGGCAGTAGCTGGCAGCCTCCGGGGAGGAGCTGGGAGAGCCCATGGGCACAAAAACTGACATGCTCAGGGACCTCACTGCAGGCTGTGGGGAGAGAAGGGGCTCCACACTCCCCAGTTTGCTGCCCAGCAGCAAACCCTGCAGGAGCAGTGCTGGGCTTCACTCTGAGGCTGCTGCCCCCTTCCAGAGCAAGCTGCAGCTTTTCCCCAGAGCCACAAAGGGGGAGAGCAGGAAGCACAGCAGGAGCAGATCCCTCAGCCATGCAGTGAGAGAACATGGCCAGGAAGCCAACTCCCCTCAACAGCTGGTCACATTTCTGTCACCAGCATCTCTTTAGGAAGCTGTGCTGGAGTTCCTGGCCTTCATATGCATCCTGGCTGTGTCCTGCCTGGACAGCTGGAGGAAGTTGCACAGGATTTTCCTTGCACCAGGCCAGGAGCAAGCTGCTCCAGAAGCTCTGTGCCTGGGGAATGATGGACACTGCTGCAGGAGAGACCCTCTGCAGCTGGGAGTGACCAGGCTGGGGAGTCCAGGCCACCAAGTGTGAGGTGCAAGGGCAAGGGGGCTCTGCCTACAAATGTGACTGTCTTCAGGACTGAAGTGTGGTGCTCAGACTTGCTTTGCAGGTTAGCAAGGGAATGAAGAAGGCCTGGCTTTTAATCTGAGCAAAGTGTATTGTGTGAAAATTTTATTTGTTTCATCATTGTCTTAATGTTTGCCCGGTATGAACATCTCTCCTCATGTTCTACAAATGTCTGAAGTTGATTGTCTTTTAGATACAGATGCCTTGTGTTGAAAATCTGAGTTGTACCTCTGAGTTCCCTGCCTTAAAGTGGCTCTGTGCCTTCAAGATGACTCCTGGGCCACCTCTGTGTTGGAGCTGGGGGACATACAGGTTCTCCCTCGTGTTTTATAAATACATTGTGTTCCTACACGAGGTCTCTTCTGTCTGTGTGTTAACTTGCACCCACATCACTGTGCAGCACATGAGGATCCAGGTGTGCTCCCTGTCTTCCTTAGCTGAAGGCACAGGCAGCACCAGGGAGAGGTCATTGCCCACAGCACGGGCTCTGCAGCTCCAGGGGCAGGGTGAGCCAGCAGTGAGCCCTGCTTCAGTCCCCTCTAGATCTGGGGAAAGGGGATGGCAATTCAACAGTTTTCCTCCTGTCCAATGGATTTGTCATATGAGACAAGGTGGGAACAGTGGACAGATAGACATTTCAGCAGAGCACGAGTGTGACGTGATGAGGGAATGTGGAAAACACGGTGGTGCTCCTGGCAAGCACAGGTCAGTTCCTGGAGAAGACCACAGGTGGGAGCCCAGACCTGAGCTCAGCCTACACAAACGGGAGCTCAGCTCTTCCATAGCAGCTGCTTATTTGGGTTCAATTTTGGCCCATTTTCACTTCAACTGTGCTTTCTTCGAGTATCAAAAGCTTGGCAGCAATGGGAGTCTCACACAAAGAGGGGGAAAAGGCAGCCAAGGTTGCTAATGAGCGTGATTTCACTATAACAAGCAATCATTAACATTAAAGGAGATGGAGGGGAAGTATTCAGTGTGCTGCCAGTCTTCTGCTTGCCTGGGATGAGTGGCAGGAAGCTCCCTGTGCGCGTGCAGGACTCACAGGCTGCCACACCTGATCAGCAGCTCTCTGAAACGATGGAGTTAAAATCTGGTAACGAAATTCCCCTCTCTGTGTCTTTCCCAGTTGAATCTTTTCTGTTTTTCCCTCTCTACAATTCAGTGATCAATGCTAATGGCTTTGCCTCTTGCTCCATGCAGCAGTGAGGCCTAGGGTTTGGGGTCTGCACAGAGATGTAGTTTTTCACCTTCCCATGAACCCAGCCAGCCAGCAGTGGCTGACAGCCCTTGGCCTGTGGTTTTGCTGTGCCTACAAGTCATTCTGCTGCCTCTGGAGTGAAGGATTTTCCTGGAGGAGGCAGGATGACAGGCTCCAGGAGCATCCACCCTCTGTACTGCCAGGCAGAGCAGAGCCTGGGCTCAGCAGCAGAGCCGGAGTCACCCCAGCCCGAGGTGAGGACAGGTCTGTGCCTGCTGCAGCCAGCAGAGCTCAGACTCTCAGCTTTGCCCCTCCAGGCCCTGCTGAGTGCACAGCTGGCATTTTCTGCCCTGCCCTCTTTATGCAACCTCGCTCCAGCTCAAAGGAGTCCCTGCCAGTTTGGGGTGCTGCTGGCCCTGGCCTCAGCCAGGCCTTGGTGGGCTGGGTCATTCCCAACCTCAGGAAAAGCACCACGTGTGACTGACACCGCTGTGGCTGTGTAAAAATATAGAGTACAAGTGAAGGCTGTCTGGATCTAAGTGTCAGACACTCCCAGGAGCTCCAGAGGACCGGTGTGAGGATGTTCTCATGGCTTTTCTCTCTCGGGGTGGGAAGGATAGACAAACTGAGAAGTCCATATTAAACTCTGATTCTGCAGTACAGTGGAAAAATCATTTAATAATCAAAAGAGCTTGTAATTATTTAAACAGGCTTACATAAGGCTATTAAAATACCATTTTTTAGCATGACTGTAGAGTTAAAAAATTTAGGATAAAAATTTTTATTCTTTAATAAAAATCTTGAAGCTCATTAATTCAAATAATTTTTAAGGACACAAATTGTTCTAATACAAGATAATTACCAGAGCTATCATTATAAACTAAATACATTTTAAAACATTTATATTAGTGATAAGAATAAATCATAATGGTGATTTTTTAAAAATAAAGTAATAAGCTATTGAACTGTAATTTTTCTTTGTGGCAATAAGCCTAGGCTGTGTCCTTATGTATAATATTTCTTCATTTTGTACTAAATACTGTCAGGCTATTCTGACATCATTCCTGATAGGTCCCTGATGATGACATCAGACCACAATAACTGTTTTCTGTCCTTGTTGATAATTCAGTGCTGGAAATATCTGATTGTTTTCTGAACTGTGTCACATTGAATTTTAAACAACTAGGGGAACATTTGAACTGGTTCTAGCTATCTTCATGTACACACACCATTCTGTCCTCCTAGGAAAATTATTTTTTTAGTTTGAGAAATCAATTCCAATATTTGGGAGGTACAATTGGATAGAATTGCTTTAAAGGCATCAACTTATGTTTGAGACAAAAAAAGCTGAATTTATTTATGTAGCTACAGAGTAAATCATTCAGTCTTGTCTACCAAATGAGCCAATATTGTATATGTGAAGCAGGCAGCTAAAGTAAGAAAAGAGATTTACAGAACTGCACTTTTAAAATGAATACCTGCTGCTGTTCCTGCAGTTTTCTGTTGCAAAGTTTGCTCTAGCTTGGAAAGGCCATGTCCCCCCCAGAAGTGCAGAAGGATTCCAGCAAGGGCCTGTGCTGTGCACACACGGGTTTGGGGTTTCCTGGGTGTCGAAGGGCTCCTGCCGAGGTCGGTGTGGGGAGCTGCAGTGCCCGGATCCTGCAGGGGGACAAGAGGCACTGGTGAGGTCACCTCGGACTGCTCCGTGTGCCTCAGAGAGGAGCAGGTCCTGGTGAGGTCACCTCAGACTGCTCCGTGTGCCTCAGAGAGGAGCAGGTCCTGGTGAGGTCACCTCGGACTGCTCCGTGTGCCTCAGAGAGG
>VXBR01007110.1:470748-532737 GCA_013400215.1 Cisticola juncidis | reverse complement strand
CCTCAGACTGCTCCGTGTGCCTCAGAGAGGAGCAGGCACTGCCGGGCCCCTCAGACTGCTCCGTGTGCCTCAGAGAGGAGCAGGCACTGCCGGGCCCCTCAGACTGCTCCGTGTGCCTCAGAGAGGAGCAGGCACTGCCGGGCCCCTCAGACTGCTCCGTGTGCCTCAGAGAGGAGCAGGCACTGCCGGGCCCCTCAGACTGCTCCGTGTGCCTCAGAGAGGAGCAGGCACTGCCGGGCCCCTCAGACTGCTCCGTGTGCCTCAGAGAGGAGCAGGCACTGCCGGGCCCCTCAGACTGCTCCGTGTGCCTCAGAGAGGAGCAGGCACTGCCGGGCCCCTCAGACTGCTCCGTGTGCCTCAGAGAGGAGCAGGCACTGCCGGGCCCCTCAGACTGCTCCGTGTGCCTCAGAGAGGAGCAGGCACTGCCGGGCCCCTCAGACTGCTCCGTGTGCCTCAGAGAGGAGCAGGCACTGCCGGGCCCCTCAGACTGCTCCGTGTGCCTCAGAGAGGAGCAGGCACTGCCGGGCCCCTCAGACTGCTCCGTGTGCCTCAGAGAGGAGCAGGCACTGCCGGGCCCCTCAGACTGCTCCGTGTGCCTCAGAGAGGAGCAGGCACTGCCGGGCACCTCAGCTGCCTGTACGCCTGGGCTGCTGCTCCTCCAGCCTCGCCCCTCTCTGGATCCCAGACCAGCAGCTTTTGAGAGGCTTTTGGCCTTTGCATCCACCCTCACCACAGCGTGTGTCTGCTGAGCTTTCTTGGTGGCTGTTGCCCAGGTATGTTTCATTTAAACTCTGTTTACATTTTGCAGGTCATGTAAGCACGAAATGTGAATTTTACTTCTTGAGCTAAAGTGCTTTTGATTTAAGAACTTGTCATTCCCTTACTGACGTGATATGGGAACCCAGCCATTTAGATGAACTCTTATTTACAGGGCTTCCTTGAAAATGAGCATTAGGTGCCTCATACAGCCCCTGCCACACTGCAGTGGCCGTTGTAAAGATGTCTCCCCCTGCCTTGCCCATCACCTTCCTTTTCTTCTGCTCAGATACTGCTGCTGTCTGGGATTCCTCCCAGAACACACCAGGTTCTGTTCCCCAGCTCTGGTTCCCATCCACAGCTGCTGCTCACATCTAGCATGAGCTCTGCAGCCCTCCCAAACCCCTTGGTGCCAGGGGGTAATAAATAAATAAGTAAAATAAGTAAATAAAGTAAATAAATAAATAAGTAAAATAAGTAAAACAAATAAATAAATCCCAGCAGCTGGGATGTTTGGTCTTCCTGCTTCAGAGACCAAGGGAGGAGTGCTCCTCCTTCTCTGGGGGAATTGTTCAGTGGCTGCAGGTTTTTGTGGGACAGCAGCTTGCCTCTGGAGAGACTGTGTTAGTTTGTGCAGCTTTGCCTTCTCCACGCTGCAGTGCTGTTTTCTGAGGAGGAGAAAGCCCCTCTCCCAGGCTGGCAGAGATGAGAACTCACCCTTTCTTACCTGAGTCCATTGCCCCGGGGATTAGTAAGGCCCAAAGTTCCTGGTGGGGTAGAGGCCAGTCTTCTGCACCCCGAAGGCTGTGATGAAGATGTTGATGATGACTGTGATGAAGATGAGGGCTGTGGCAGCATTGTTGAGGATGTTCAGGCGGGGTTGCTTTGCGATGTCATTCAGGTTCAAACGAGCTGTGCACACAATGCAAACAGTGAAGGGGGTTTGCAGCCTGACTCCAAATCCCCACTCCCACTGGGACAGGGGGCAGCAGTGGGAAAGTGAAGGAAGAAATGTGTTCAGAGATGTGCACATGAAAACCAACCCACCCTCCATTCTGAGTAACACTGACCACCCTGCCACCCCAGCAGCCCTGATGGAGCCAGAGGGGCTGGTCTGGGTAAGAGGCTTCTCCCTCCCCCTGCCAGCCTGCAGGGCACCTGCCCCACCAGGGAGCCCCGCCTTACCCGTGACAATGAGGAGAATCCCAATCATCACCTGGAAGAAGAGGGAGATGCTGATGAGCACGATGAGGGTGGCGTAGTACTGGAAGGAGGTGCCCTGCTCCAGCACGGCCTTGAGCTGGGTGACGTTGGCCATGAAGAGGGCCACGTCCAGCAGGCTCTCGGCCACGCTCTTCTTGGTGGCGTAGTGGTTGATGTTCATGGGCCCGCTCACCCGCAGGTGGGGGTTCACGCCCTGGGGAGACAGGAGAGCCCTGCTGGACCAGCACACACTTCTGTGTCCAGGGGAGGCTGGCTTCTCCCTGGGGTTTAGCCAGAAAGCCTGGAAAGGGTCAAACTTGCACATTTTACATGTGCTGAGGGTACCCAGTTCCCCTCACAGTTGCCTCGTGATATTAATAGGCACAAGATACTAGCTGTGATCAAGAGCTGAGCAAGGCTAAAAAATAAGGGGTATTTATGTGGAAAACAAGCTTGTCCAGAGTCACAATAGTGTAGATTATCCAAAAGCCAGGGATTTTGCAAAGAATATTGAATTCTTTTCCTTCAGGACACAGACAAAACTCAAACATAGAGGGGATTAGAGACAGATCTTCTCTTTGGGCTGGGTGTTGTGTTTAATCATTACCATGATCTGGATGAGGGGGTGGAGAGCAGCACCCTCAGTTTGCAGGCAGCTCCTGGGTGGGAGGGTTGTCCTGCTGGGGGTAGAAGGGCTCTGCAGAGGGATCAGGGGACTGAGGCCACTTGTGTGAGGCTGAACAAGAGGAGCTGGGTCCTGCCCCTGGGTCACAACAACTCCCTGAAGCACTACACATGTGGGGAAGAGAGGCTGCCTGGTGGGAAAGGACCTGGAGATGCTGGCTGGGCAGGAGCCAGCAGTGTGCCCAGCTGGCCAAGGTGGCAGTGGCTCCTGGCCTGGACCAGGAATGGTGTGGGCAGCAGGAGCAGGGCAGAGATCATCCTCTGTGCTGGGCACTGCTGAGGCTGCACCTCAAATCAGGGTTCAGCTTTTGTCCCTTCACACTCCAGGAAGGACACTGAGGTGCTGGAGCAAGTGCAGAGAGGGCAGTGGAGCTGGGGGAGGCTCTGCAGGGTCAGTGCTGCGAGGAGCAGCCCAGGGAGCTGGGGGAGTTCAGCCTGGAGGAGGCTCAGGAGGGATCCATGCTCTACAGGAGCTGAAGGGAGGCTGCAGCTGGGTGGGGGCAGCCTCTTCTCCCAAGTGAGAAGCAATAGTAACAAGATGAACTGGCCTCAAACTGCACCAGGGGAGGTTTAGACTGGGTATTAGGGAATATCTCTCTTCAACAAAGGCTCGTTAGACACTGGAACAGGCTGCCCAGGGAAATGGTTGAGTCACCATCCCTGGAGGAATTCAAAAGACAAGCAGATGTGGCACTTAGAGACATGGATTAGTGGTGGCCCTGGCAGTATTAGATTAGTGGCTGGACTTGATGATCCTAAAGGTCTTTTCCAACATAAACCATTCTATGAATCTATGACTGGCAGTGGCTGGGCTTTGTATCTTGCCTGAACAATTTTTTTGGCTTCTGTCTTACACAAGATGCTAGAGCAGATGAAATAGTGCATGGGTTTGTTTCTGAAACAAAGGGCAATATTTCTTCAAAGCATCAGGCACTGAAATGCAACAAGACAAGGGGTGGGATCCCTCACACCCAAGCTTAATTAATCATTCAGGCACGTGTTTCTTGGCAGTGGAAAGAAATAGCTGTTTACAAAAGCAAAATCAGCTGCTGGCCCTTAACCTAATGGCAAGGTGTAGGTAATTTGGCTGCTTTTAGCCATCCATCGTTAAGTGAGTTCACCTGTTGCTCTCTTGACCAAGTGATTAAAAACAAGACAATAACAAAAAACAAAAAGGTGGATTATAGTTTTCCATTCACCCAGAGCATCACAAGCAGGTAATAAACCACCAGCAAAGGCAGGAGCTACAAGAGATTTAGATGTATCTGCAGTAAACTGTGCTCTTCTTTCTTAAAAAGAAAGAAAAACAACACTTCCATACAGCAGAGAGGCTTCAGCTCTCAGTAATCAGCCTCCTGTCAGCTGCAGTGAGATTACAGCCTTGCCTCAGCACTGCCTGAGGGTTTACCCCTCAGAACCAGGGGTAAGGGCCAGCCTGGGCCTCAGGAAAGGAGGAGAGGTTTCTTTGGGTGCTCCCTGGACATGCCTACAGCCAGTGGTGAGTCCTGTTTTGCTCCTTTTGTACCAAATAAGTAGAAAATGTAATCTTTCCTGCATGCTCTAGGCAGGTCACTAGAGAAGGGCCCTGGCTCCTGTGTTGTGCTGTGACCTGGGGTCTCTTTGAGCACCCCTGGGCAAGAGTGGCTGTGTTTGATTTTGGAGAGCACAGCCAAAGTGATCCTGGGAGAGCAGTGTTTGTGGGGAGAGTCTGGTGCTGGAAGGGGGGCTGAATTTTGGAAGGGGCTGGTGGCCCCAGTCTGGTGGTCACCCTGGTGGGACAAAGACAGGCATGACAAAGTGAGTGGGAAAGGCTGTGTCTGGAGCTCTTGGTGAACTGTGGGCCCTAACAAGGGGCTTGCCTGGGGTAGGAAAGGGCCTTTGGTTGGGTTTGGTTTTTTAAAATATGATAGCTCAAAGTACTTAGTTCTTATAGCTTCTGACAGTGACACTGCCGTGGTTACATGGCTCCTTTGCAAAGCCTTCCTTGCTGTGGAAGGTAGAAGGCAAAAGATACTGGAAGGAGGTCAAATAGAACTCCAAAGATCTGGTAAAACCTCCAAGGCTGTGTGTAGGTGTTTGAGCCTTAAACATTAATGATGTCAGGGGCAGAATAGAGGCTGCTGGAGGAAAGGAGGCCAGCAAAAGTTCATGTTCTGTGAAGGCGTTCTGAAAACCCATCTTGAGGGACTGCTCCCCCTTAGATGGCTTGAAAACGTGATCCTGTTGAAACAGAGAGGAACCAATCCCAAATGGTGCAGGGGTGGTGATTTGATCCCTCTCCTCTGCTGCTTTCCTTATTCCTGAAGAGTCAGCCCCCCTCTTTGTGGCATCACAAGGCTGAGCATTGATAGTTTGTGTGATGCTGAGTTAAGGGTGTGAGAACAANGGGCAGCGGGGCGAGCCCGGCGCTCCCCCTGCCCCGCGGATGCAGGGGCTGTCGCATCGGCACTTGTGTCGCATCGGGTGTGCGCGCTCTGCGCTTCATCTCTGCCGCTCCGTGCTCTCCTCATCTCTTATTCATCCGCAGACCTCTCTGCCCGTCTGCATCTTCAGTTCAGCTCCTCCTCCCTCCCTTGCCTCTCTCCTTTCCGCTCCCGTCTCCGTGCCCTTTCCCCGGCCTGTCTTTCTGCGTTTCCCGCTGCCCGCTCCTGCTCCGTGCGCGCCCTCCCTGCTCTGTCCCTGCTCTCCTCCTCTGGCGCTCTGAGCTGCTCCTGGCAGGTTTCTCCGTTCTGTTCGCTCTGACGCCACTCAAGGCTTCCTGTGCTACAGGGCATCATAAATTATGTATGGCTCAAATAAGTGTCTTACCAAATCTCTATTAAACTCCCTCGTTAAGTATATTTATGACACTGAATTGAAGGGATCCAGGAATCGACTGGCAGGCTGCAGGGCTGAGCTGGAATGCAAGATCATTTTTCTTTTCCAGGTAGCTGGGATGGGAACAAGGCAGGCAGGGTGGTGGCAGTGCTGGAGGAGCCTCCATGCACAGATCAGGAGCAGTCTGTGGGTTTGGGGAGCTGCCTGGCGCCTCAATGGCAATGTGCTGATGCATGACCTCTGATTGTTGAGCAGAAGCACTCGGGTGTGGATGGGGGGACAGCTCTTTGAATATATGGAACTGGGAGTGCACTCAAAAGGATTAGTGGGAACAATTATTTCCAAAGTCAGGATATGGAAGCTGCAGCCTATTCAAGTCAGTAGTGTTTTATCCCAGGGTTTGGGGGGAGGAAAAATAGAAAGGGGGCAGGGGAAAAGTAAAAAGAAAAGGGGCAGGGGAAGACTAAAAAGAGCTTTAGAAGAAAAAAATTCAAAGTAGGTTAGCAGAGAAAATGAGTTTATAAAAAATGGAAGAGCAGCCGGGAGGCACAACAGTAACTACTGCATTGTGCTTACAAAGCTAAACACGTTAAGATGAATAAATCCCCAAGCTGGATGGCTTATGGCCCAAAATATTAAGAAAAGCTGAGTCTGATCGCAGGCTGCTGCCAGATCCAAAGAGCAAATGTGTTCATATAAATCATTTTAATACAAAACATTCATAAAGTGAGGTCCTAAAACTGAGCTCCTTCCAAGTCTAAGCATGTTTGTATCCAGTGCCGAGGGGTCAGGTTGATTTCTAAAACTGGGAGAACGTGGAACAGCTGTACTGGATCAGACCAGAGGTCTAGCTCCCCTCTGACTGTGCTTTGGAGCAGATGTTTGAGGAGGGGAAGAGAAAAATCTTAGCATGGGACAAGCATATAGCAATGCTCCCTTGTGAGCTGTAACTCTGCATTTAGAACTGCTCCAGCCATGGCCTGGAGTTGCCTTTCATGTGAGGTAGCCCAAGGTTAATCTGTCCTTTGCCATGTGGCTCAGGGCATCCTGGTTGCCACCAGGGCATCCTGGTTGCTGTCCCTGGATTTTAGTTTTCCCTGTCTGCCAATGAACGGGAATCCTCCTGTGGGTGATGTTGGGGGAGAGAGAGATGGGTCAGATCTCCTGTGGAAGTGCAGGATATTCCTGTGTTCTGAACACAATCCTCCTGGGCTGAGCTGGTCGTGCAGGGAAGCCCCAAAGCTGATGAAATCAGGGGGTGATTTTCTCATTCCCAGGGTGGTTTACATCTTGCAGCATTTCCCTCACTCCAGGGCACAGGAGCTCAGGTTCATCTGCACATTTGGAGCTTGACGTGCCCCTGGCCACCCTTTGAGTGCTCTGCACAAGAAAGGAAGCTGTGTGAATGCAGGTGGGAAGAGGGGACAACATGACTGAGGACTGTGACAGAGCTGCTGGCCCTGCATCCATGAGCAGGGGACTCGGGGGTTCTGGTCTCTCCTGTGCCACGCACAGCACCAGGCCATGGACACCTGCCATGGAGAGGTGCCTCCTCTCCTTCTTAGGCATTCTCAAACATTTGAACTGGTTCTCAAAAGGTGGCTGAGAAGAGAGAGCTCATCTGTACAAGACAGCCCTGAACGTGTGAGTGGCAGCTCTGAAAGTTGTGCCAGTGTGCTGGGAAACCTCAGCAGGGTCAGGGCTCCAAGCAATGGAAATCCCTCTGTGAAGTGCCTTAGAGCCCTTGAGGGGTTCCCCTCTCAGCAGCTGAGCTGAGCTTTGTCCCTAAGCCTGTGAGCAGATAGAGAGCTCAGCACAGTGGCTCTTTGCTGCTCAGCTCTCAGGGAGAATTGCCACTGCAGTCAGGTCAAGAAGGAGCTACCACAGTTGCAGAGGGCAGGGATGTGTCCCCAAGGAGGGGGGACAATGCTCCTATTCTCAGAGCCAAGTGGCACCAGACACCTCCTCACATCGTGTGTGTGCCCTGTGGTGGCAGGCACAGACCTGCTGAAGAGCAT
Organism: Cisticola juncidis; assembly: GCA_013400215.1. Classification (NCBI taxonomy): domain Eukaryota; kingdom Metazoa; phylum Chordata; class Aves; order Passeriformes; family Cisticolidae; genus Cisticola; species Cisticola juncidis. The sequence continues at coordinate 525,259 of VXBR01007110.1, read as the reverse complement.
AGCAGCCTGCAAGAGAGGGAGCCCAGAATCTGATCCAGTTTCTGACAGATGCAGCATCACCTCCCTTCCCTGCAGCTTCCTGAGTCCCTGCTCACTGAGGGAACCAGAAAATCCCCACTGCCTCTTCCTTTCCAATGTTCCCCTTTTGTTGGTACATTCAGAGTGTTTTCTTTGTGGGGACACAGACATTGTTTAGGGGATGATGGTGCACAGGAAATGTTCAGGTTTCCCTGCAGTCCTGCTGCTCTTAGCTGAAGTTATGTGGCTCTGAACCAACAGGAAAATCCAGGTGGGGGTTTATGCCAGGTGGGGTTTTGTGCCAGAACCTGAATTTTTGGCTACATGAGACAGAAACCTGAAGCAGACAAAAGCTTGAGATGGAATTACCTCACAACAAAAGGCACACACACAGAAAGAAAAAGGCTTCTAGTTTGTAAAACTGATGTGAGAATAGATATTAAGCATAAAAAAAAAAAAGGCAAGCAGGGGGGAATTATTTAATTAGATAAATGGTGGGGTGAGGCATATTAACTGTTAACTGGGTCTCCAAGGGAGCCCTTCTTATGTTCAGGGCAAAGGAAAGATGCAGCACAACATGCACACAAACCCCTGGATGCAGAGGGAAAAGCTGAAATGAGCAGATCCAGTGCTGTGTTGCTTTATAAGAGTTTCATAATTTGAATGCTGGGCCAAGGCCCTGCCTTAGGATACAGTACAGTAAAGCTCATGGGGGAGGTTTAAGGTGGGTATAGAATGATAGAATGGAAGGTTTTCCTTGGTAATTAAAAATATTAACTTTGGCTTCCCAGTGTCTTCCTGGAGCTCTTTCAAGGGTGGGGTCGTTCTGTTGTTTGGGTTTATAGCTTGCTGTATTGACAGAAGGATTCATAGGATGAGATTGTTTTTGCTTTTCCTTCCCATCCTGCAGCCCAGCTTGATAGTGCTGTAAGAGTTGGGCATGCTAAGCTCAGGGCAGTGATTTAATGGGTTATAAAATGGTCATTGGTACATCAGTACTTTAAACATCAGTTGTGAATTACTGCTGGGCAGAGATCAGAAGGGAAACAGCTGTGGGCAGTAATGTCTCCCACTTTGGAAAAATGGGACTGGGACTTCCCTGTCTGACTTCCACTGAGTTCAGTGGAAGTTAAACAATTAAAACATTTGTCTTTGTCCATGTCAGCCAAAATTTACAATGCTAAATTGAATTATACTCCAAAAGTGTAGCCCTGAAAGCATCACCATTAAGATACTTTGTTATCCTGTGCCTCTGCTAATATACTGATTTTTTTCCAGTGGATTATGGATTTGGATATAACTGTGACTAAAAAGGGTTATGTGCCTTCTAGACAGGCATTCTAGGTTAGGAGGTATTGCAGAAGTGCACTGAATAATCTGGAAATTTATCTGAGCAGCTGCATAGCAGGGATTGAAGTCCAAGGCAAAGTGTTCAGAAATCATAATTCTTTGGTCTTCAAAGATGGTAATGTAACTGATTTAAGTGTGCTGGAAGTATCCATACAGTAAAAGAAATGCAGCAACTGTAGAGCTCGCTCTCTTGTTCTTCTACCACTAATTATCTATGAAATTTTACTTTTGTTTCAATTTTGTGCTTTTGTATTGCATTTTTAAATAGTACACAAGACCCTGGACTAAGCTGTGACTCGGAGGTAACAGTGAATAATGTTTACAACAAAGCTTGGGAGGGGGACTGTAAAAAGAGCTACTCAGAAGTTTGTCATGCATGTGAAACTGGCCCCTATTAAATGTGATATATGTTTTAATGGTTGTTGTAGCCCAAGATTATGTTCTTTTGAATATTTGATACAAACCACATGACACATGTTTTCCCCATAAAATTTCTCCCCAGTTAAAACTCTTTCCTGCTTTAACACTACATGTCCTGAATGTCAATTTTAGCCCCCTGAAGTCTTCAGTTTTTCTTTCCTGCACTGCCAGAAGGACAGTGAAGTAGGGCTTGGAGAGGTTTTGTGTTTTGGGCTCAGATTCTCATGCAGCTGATGCTGTGGCTGTTCAGTTTTACATAAAGGAATATTAAAGATCAGAGAGTGGTTTAGAAATGAAATTGGCCTTAACCTAAATTCTGTGCAACCTCACTTGCTGATAGCACACAGAATGCCAGCAAGCATAATCTTCATTCTCCTGTCTCAGTTTTTAAAACAATGATTTAGAGCAATTGTGCTGCGGAAGAAGTGCTCCTGTACAGTCTTAAATAGTGAAGATCTGCTTGTCCCAGATCTGGCAGGAGAAGGAACCAGCACCATCCCTTTCTACCCCAGGTCACAGACAGAAAGGCTTAGGGTACCACTTCTCAAGATGAGGTATTTTAAGTGACCCAGGAAATGGGGTTTGGTGCCCCAGAAGTGGGGAGGGCTTTCTAGGTTTTAAAAGAAGTGAGTTAGAAATGAGTTAGTAAGCATTTGTGGGTTACTGGGAAGGCTGGTGTGGCTGAAGCTGTGCCTGTGAGCAGCTCTGCAGGTGTGGGGAGGAAGGTGGAGTGGTGGCTCCTGGTTCCTGCAGTGGAGCTGGCTGTGTCCTGGTTTGTCCCTGAGCACAGCAGCAGGACAGCAGGACAGCACACCTTGCTGCTGTGACCCCACAGCATTCCAGACTGTGGAAGCACTAACTGATTTATCAACCTCCCACTTCAGAATGAGCAGTGGTCTCTCCTAACCATTAGGCTCAATGTGAATCCCTGCAATGAGCCTAACAGGGCTGGAACTTCTGGTATAACCAGAGGGAGCTTCTCAGCCACAGTACCTTGCTCAGGTAGCTGTTCCAGGCAACAGTGCAGGAAGGTACTGCCCTCTGAAAAATTATACTGTGTGAGGCCCTACTGTCACCTGGGAGGAGGGGGATGAAATAAACTCCAAGCTTCATTATGCTGACTTCTGTAAGGTGTCACAGGAAGTGCTTTGCATGGGGGAAGCCAAAGCAGCGTTTAAACAAATGGCTGTGGAGTGTCCTTCTCCTTTGAGGCAGGGACCTGTCTTGGTGCCTGACTGGATGGGCAGCTGTGTTCCAGCTGTGTTCCAGCTGTGTTCCAGCTGGGAGCTGAGTGGGCAGCCCTGGGGTGTGCCTGGCTGTCCCAGCCTGCTGATTAATAACTCCTATTGGCTCTGCAGCTGGCACGCGTTCAGCATTTGTGTGGATTTCAGGCAATCTTCTCTAGTGTAATTAATTAATTAAGATTAATTTAATTAGACTGTAAAAATAAATTAAGAGAATCAGAGCCCAGTTCAGCTGAAGCTGTGCTTGCTTTGACAACCAAAACAATGCCTTTGAATCAGTTTCCTTGAATTAGTCTCAAACAAGGAGTTTCCCTGTTCAGTACCCTTGCTGACAACAGAATTGTCTTCAGGAGGAAGAGTGTTACATCACTGCTTTGGAGGGGAAAAAAATCCCCCCCAGTACCAAACCCAGATGCACACACCCCTGAGATAAGATAAATCTGGAACTGCACTTGGTTATGGGACACACCTGGTGGGTGTGAGATTAGTCAGTGATGTCTGAGATTGTAGCAGCAGCTGGGGATGCCCAAACAGAGTGAAATGATCACTGCTGGCAGGGCAAGAGAGCTCAGATGGGCATCCAGACCTGTCACACTGCTCAGATGTGTCACATCTGAATGGGGACAGTGAGATGAGACATCCAAAGCGTGGCCAGGGAGGAATTCAGGAGTGGCCCTTGTCTCTGGCTGTACTGTCAGCTCCACTCCAGCTGCTGATAGGGCACCTGCACTTCTGAATTTGTGTTCTCTTATCGCTGACGCACTGCAGGGTTTGGCAGGTGATTCATGTGCCCTGATTCACAATTCATCCTGGTGAAGTTTGCAGAGAAAGCTGTTACCTTTGGTGTCATGTACATGAGAGAAACTCAACCCATGATCAGATTCTGTCCTAGCAGTTTTCCTCACTGTGGCCTGGGAGTTCTGCCTGGGAAATTGGAATGGAGATTTTGTTCTGGCAATTCATGCACCATCCTATCACTTCTTTCCATGTGGTTTATTCGGGTTATGGATTAATTAAAAAATCATTTAGTGACCCCTTGCTCTCTACTGCTTCCAGTAGAACTTGGTGTGGCAAGACATCAGTTATAATAAATGCCTAAAAAACCACATGAACTGATTTTTTTAAAAAAACTTTTTTGGTAGTGTATCCAGGGCAGAAAATCCCAGCAGCTTTTCTTCTTTCAAACAGTTTTTTTGATGAAAGAACCATGCAGTGCCAGAACAGCTGATGGCTTTGAAATGCCAGCAAGAGCTGTGCTGGAGCATCCTCTGTACTTAGACACCTAAGTCAGAGCACAGACCTCTCTGAAGAGACAGGAAGGGCCATGTGTCTAAAGCTCTATTTCTGGAGCTTCCATCCTTCATGCCAGGAGATTGTCACAGAATTGGCACCACTGTCCTGCTCTGACCCTTGGGCTGCTGCAGGATTTATCCGTGGAGGCTCAGGGCCCAGCCAGACTCCACTGGCATTAATGGAAGATGTAATTGATTTTTGTGGTGGAGTAAGAAGCTGCATCCCACAGCCTTGTGAGTGGGAAAAGTTCTGTTCCCTCAGCAAGGAAGGAATCTGCTGCCTGTAGTCCTGGAGCACCTCGGGATAACCAGCCCCTTTCCCCAGGCCAGCTTACACTGCCATTGTGCATGTTTACCTCCACAGTACAAACAAAAAGAGGTGTATTTATTGATGGGGTAAACAGTCCCACTCCTCTGCCCAGAAACCAGTTTGGTCAGTCAGCTGGGTGTTGACAGGAGAGGGAAGGAAATCATTATGAGAGGCTGAGGCACGATAATGAGCCATGTGGTTGGTACCAAACAATAGAGGCTTGTGTGGAGCCCAGGGAATGCAGAGATAATTTTACCTCTCCAAACAGGAGGGCATCAAGCTGTGCTTCTCTGCCTGGGAAGTAGGTCAGGAGGAAGTGCACTTTCAATTCATGTTCATCTCATAATTATTTCACGTACTCAAGAGCAGTACTTCTGTCAGGGGGAGCTGCCTCTGTGGCCAGCCTGCTGGAAGAGCATCCTCCCCTTGGATATTTGGGGTGTCAGCAGCAGCATCCACCAGCACTGCCCTCCTCTGGAGCTCCCTGTGGCTGTGCTGGCCCTGCCAAGCCCCAGGGTCACCCCAGCAGGGATCTGAGCCCAGCAGGGATCTGAGCCCAGCAGCTCTTTACACTGCTGGGATGAGGTGCAGCAGGGACTCTGCTGCTGCCAAAGGCACCCCTGAGGCCATCAGGCCCAGCCCTCTGCCCCAAACTCAGCCAGGCTGGAGATACCTGATCTTCCTCAGGGTCACAGCATTAAGGTGTTACAGGGTGGAGCCTCCAAAACCTCTCTGAGCAATCTGCTGACAGGTTTGACCACCATCAGAGAGAGTTGTTTTTTTTCTTAGAGCTCTCAAAGGTGTGTTTTAGAGATGGATGGCAAAGGTTAAGTAAGGATAACTCTGTATTAGACTGGGTAGAAAACAAGTGTTCTACAGTCAGCCACAGCACCTGCTCTGGTTTTTTAGTTTATAAGGACCAATGCATACACCTTGCATAGATGTATCTACATCTCTCTATCTCTAGATTTATATTTCTGAAGTAGAAGACAATCTCTCCCAGAAAATAGTCAAATAGTTATGTTCAAAGTAAATTTTCCCATAATTTGAAGGAATGTGTAAAGGAACACTGAGTAGAAAAAAACCCGAACCAGCTCAGCTTAGAGAACTATGATACTGTGACAACTCTGATTTAGCATTCAGCTGCAGAGAAGTGTAAACATGAGACTAAATACAGCTACTCCAATTTGACAAATCTTTTGTTGTTTGCTGAAAAACAATAGACATAGGATGGGAGATGCTGCTATTAAAAAGACTTTTCTTTCAAGCTGCAGTGTATAATCTCCACATATGCCAGTTAGCACGGTTTCCTTGAAAAAGTGACCTAATTTTTAACAAGAATTGCCAATAGCACAGAAAACCAAATCTGCTGCACCAAATTGTGTATGTTCCCAGATCTTTCTGTAGTAAAATATTTAGTAGCTAGTTCTAGTCCCTGCCCCAGTTAAACCTTTTTTTTTTATATAAAACTTTCTTGGTTTCACCATAGCTGGGAAATAGCTGCAGCATCATTTCATCGTTGTGTTTCCAGATAACTGAATTGAACTCCAGTGGGGATAGGACTGTGTGGGTGTTATTTTAGTCTGGAAAGAGATTTAAAATGGTGAAATGAGCTAAGAACGGAGGCTGGGGTTGATGGAAAACAATCAACTTTTTTATTTCTGCACTGGAATTACTTCTCCTGTTGCATTATACATGAAACACAAACCTCAGCCCTTGCACAGTTCTATGGCCTGAAGTAACAGCAGCACATCTGGGATGGAGACATCCTCAGGTTGGAAATTGTCATTTTCCTCCTGACAGATCCGTGTTTACTGCACACCCCAATCCCCTGATTTCTTCTGCTGTGTTTCTAATTTTTCCTGGCTACTAGCCATTTTTACCTGCTTTGTGCAGTTTTTTATCTCCCCATAAACAGCCACATTAAAATCAAGTAAATAGCTATAATGTTGGAGCAAAGTTTTTATAATGTTTATTAGGAAGATTATTTTCCCAAAGTTCTCTTCCTTTCTTCCTCTTTCCTCATGCTATTGCAAACAGCTTCATTTAAGGAGGAGAAAATGGGGGAAAAAACCCAACCAAACAAAAAATCTCCATGACCCAGAAAACAAAACCAGAAAAGAACTTTAGGACTTCTGGTTTTGCATAGCTGGATGCTTCTTTTGTTGTGTGTTATCATTCTTGCCCTCAAAACAAAACCAAAACCAAAAAAAACAACCAAAAAAACCACCCCACCCAAAAATCTACCAAAAAACAAGAAGTAGCTTTATAGTCCTACCGCATTTTTGCTTAATCAGTGCTCGGGTGTGATCAGGACTCTAATTTCATAATCATTTGCACTTTCTGGTAAACTCCTGCATCATCACGTACACTTCTCCTTTGTTGCCTTAAAGTTCTCCACCCCAGCAAGTAACAGGAAGGAGCAGCATCAGTGAGGCAGCTCCACTCATCTGTTCTCAGGTTTTTAGGGGACACTCTCCATTTTCCATCTTTCACCAAGGAACTCCTAAAACTCTGGGAAGCCAATGCTATGCCTTAGTGTTTTCCCTTGGGACTCCAAGTACAACACAGCCACATGTAATTATCAATGCTGCTAATAAAGAACAAGCTTCTAGAAAGTTTAAGAGGAATCACTAAGTAAGTGCTTGGTATTTTAGTGCTTATTTAAACTTCTAGACTTTTTAATCTCATTTTCCCAGTAGCCTCTGTTTTCTTTGGTAATAATGCCTAAAACATGTTTCCAATAATTTTCAAACAGAGTAGAGCTGGCTAATTCCTAGAAAAGAGACTGTCTGTGCAAGCTTAGTAATTCCTGGTAATGACCCTGTAATTAGACTAAATTAGAACAGGACCTGAACCCTAGTCCAGCATATTCCTAAAAGGCATGGAAAATAATCTCATTTTTCTTGTTTGGATGTTAAATGAAGAACTTGCCATCTTCTACCTTGTCTAAGGGAAGACACAAGATTTACTTTTTAGTCAGTTTTCTACATCTCTCTAGTTTGTGCAGGATGCTCCCCATGGTCTACTGCACAATGCAACCAAGAAAATGATGAATGGATGTGTTTGAGAAGACATTGTGAGATCTGGACAGGAAAATGTGAATGAAAGCTGGAAATTATTCTAGGAAACTTTACTAGATGACTAAAAACCACAATTTCATAATCGTGAGCAAGGACATCTTTGGTCAGCGGCACCTCCTGATTAAGTGAGGAAGTAAAGGCAGCTATTAAAAATATATCAGATAAATGGGGAAGAGGAGAAGAAAGAGGAAGGAGGCAGCAATTATGTAAATTAGGGCCTGTGGAAATATAAAGAAGGGAAAGACTTGAAAGGGAGCAAAAGAAACCTCTGCCTTGCAGCCTAAGGACAGCAAGGCATTCTAAAGGGTAACAGCAGTAAAATAATTTTTAACAATAGTATGGCTCACTTGCTTAGCAGAAGATGGTGAAAGTCTTAATGATTCAGGAAGAGCAGAAATATTCTCTCAGTAGTTCTCTCTTGTGTTTAAAGAGAATTGGGATGATGTAATCAAACATGGAAATGCAGAAATACTTTCCAGCCCTCAAATAGCCATGAAAGATGAAAACCAGCAGCCATAAAGAATGAAGAAATAAACCCCAGCATGCCTAAGCAGCAGCAGATAAGCAGGAGAGCTGTGTGAGGTGCACAGCTTTCTCTTGCTAACTTTTAATAAGTCTTTGAGCAGTTAGCAAACTTTTGAGTCTAGAGGAGAGTCACCACAGAGAGAGACAAGGAGAGGTGACCTTGGGAACCCTGGCTGAGCTTTGCTAGCAGAGGGCAATGCTGGTTTATATGGGATTCAACTGGCAGCGCAGGAAAGGGAAAATCAACTTTGTGCCAGTTTAAAGTCAGGTTTGGCTTTTTGGGCATTATTTTTTTGTTCCAGAAAATATTGTTTGAAAATATTGGTTAAGTGCTGGCCCTTTGCAGCCCTTGCTGAGCCCCAGGATGTCTCTGCTGGCCAGAATTAGCTGGTGCTGTAGCTGGCTTTGCACAGATGTGGAGGTGCTGGAGCCATCAAAGCAGGATGGATGTGCTGACTGCTCTGGGGCAGCTCAGTGTTTTTATCTGTGCTGTTTTGGGCCCAAAGCTGGCTTGAAGTGAGTGCTACAGAGAACCTTGCAGGCTGCAGGGTAGAGTATGAGAGGCAGCCTGTGACAGAGGGCATGAGGCCAAGAGGCTCCAAATGTGACTGAGGGGCAGGTGAAATAATGCTGTGTAACAAAAATCTGCTCATGTGTCTGTGGAGACAGGGAAGGCAAGGGGCACCTTTTATCTTTGTGTGTCACAGCAGCCTCATGAGGCAGCACGAGCAGGGAACTTGGTTCTGATCAGCATGGCCATGTGCCAGGTAATTGTGCCAGGCCAGTCTGCACTGACATGGCATGAAATAATAAGGGTTACTCCAGTTATTTTCCATATCTAGTCTTTCTAATGATTTCTAGGTACAATGCAAGTGAAATACAGCTTATGAGCATTAAGAACCATCCCACTGGAAGGCAGTTTCAGAAATGGATTTAAGGATCCTCATGGAAATAGCACTGAACATGAGCTTGCTGTGGGACATGTCAGTTCTACTGTGATGACAGGAGCAGGGCTGTGTTTCTAAGATTAATTTGTTTAATATCACAATACATGGGAAACTCGCTCACAGCTGAGAAACCTGTAAAATCTGGAGAGTGCACAGAAAAAAAAAGCTAAACAAATCATGAAGATGCAATAAAATGCCTTGCAATGGGAAACTGAAAGAGATGCAGCTGTCCTGCTTAAAAGAAATATTAATTCAGATTTAATTAGTATCAGGTACTAAACCAACTTTAAAATATTGCTGGAGAAAGCATACAAATCCCTCTCTAACAGGTTAAGTTTAAATTGAAAATTAAGACATAATAACTTGCCAAGAGAGGGAAAAATTCCCCATCTCTTGAAACCTTTAAATCAAGATGTGACACCTTCATGTGCTCCAAACAGCAGCTCCTGGATTTGGTACAGAGCAGCCAAGTGGTGCAGCATCAGCCTTGCTCAGAAGGCAGCACTGAATAATTCAGTGATCCCCAAGGACTCCTGAGGATCTGTTTCTCTTGCTAAACTTTTGAAATGTATTGCTGCACACTGGTAAACTTGAGTCAGCTTTGCTGCTGACGTAGCAGCAATCCTACTAATCTATTCCACTACAGATAAAGTTAGACCTAGTCAATTCTTCAGTTTAATCAAATCATCTTTGTTCAGACAGATCTGTGGGATCAGGATATTGATGTCAGGAAGTGTAAATTTAAGAGATCCCAAAATCAAGGGTGCTTATAAAGACCTTGCCATGTGATGATGACAAAGCGCATTTCTCTTAATACTGGATATTTTTAAGATAAGCTGTATTTTCCCTACAGTGACTTCACTGCTTTTGTGCAGCTTCCTGCCAGAGAACATTCTAAACTCTCTGCCATATATCTGTATCTTTTATTGCTTTCCTCTCCATAAATAATCTAGCATGGTTTTAACAGACAATAAATTGCAGAGTTAAACAGACAGCAAAGGCAGTAGATCATTCAGATCTGGTTGTGTCCTGACATCAGAAGTTTCTTTTGTTGAGTGGATTCACCTATCCCAAAGATGTAAATGTGGGTGAGCAGGATTATGCAAAACTTCCTTGGGTTGATGTCCCTTGGAAAGGCTGTGGAAGTGTCCTCATAGTGCAGGACAAGCTGGTGGGTGCTGAACACTGAAGGACCTCTGGATTTGCCTTTTCCTGTGGTGGTTTCCTCAGCAGGACAATCTGCCTGCTGTGCTGCTGTGCTGCAGCTCAGGCTGCCACACACCCACAGAGCTGCACGGCTCTGCATGGGAGTGACACAGACCCACAGAGCTGCATGGGAGTGACACAGACCCACAGAGCTGCACAGCTCTGCATGGGAGTGACACGGACCCACAGCAGCAGGGGCACGAGCTCCATCTGAGCCAAATCCTGAACTCAGCAACCCTCCTGCCCCTAAAGGGCCTGTGAGAGAGTGGGAGAGGGACATTTTCCAGGGGCATGCAGGGGTGGGACAGGGCAGAAGGGCCCTTAGCTGAAGGGGGCAGGTTTAGAGTGGATATTGGGCAGAATTTCTCTCCTGTGGGGCTGGTGAGGCACAGGGTGCCCAGAGGGTTTGTGCACTGCCCATCCCTGGAAGTGTTCGAGGCCAGGCTGGATAGAACCTGGTCCAGTGGAATGAGTCCCTGCCCGTGGCAGGGGGACTCCAGCTCTCTCCACTCTGTGACTCTTTGAAGGACTAAACCTTTTGAGAACAGGTTAGAAAGGGGCTGATTGTCAGTATGTGCTGGAACAGTGTGGGGAGGAGCTGCCCTGAGCTGGTGAATACCCAACCCTTGCTGGTGTTTATCTGTAACAGCCTCAGTTACAGGCTCCAGCCATCATCACTGAATTTCTTGTAGTGGAGTTAAAACTGTTCTGTTCATCTGGAAATAGCCTGCATCTCAACAACAGTTACATGTAATCAATAATTTCATAGATCACTGCATTTAGATCTTCCTCTGTTTCTCAAGATCAGGAAAGGGAAACATTTTGAAACTGTTTTGAGAATACCAAAATTTGTCAAAGTTTTCTCTAAATATTTCAGAAAGAGATTTCAGAAAATCTCAGTCCTCCACACAACAGCCTCATAAAGACTGAACTCCTCTATTTTATTAATCAGTGTATTATAGGCACAAAGTGCTTGTTCAAGGTATCTTGCTAGGGAGTTTGGAATTTGCTCTGTGTTTACCAAGACCCCACACTCAGTGGTTCCTACAGCACCAGAATTGCAGGATCCAGGGAGGATGAGGCTGCTGTGACAGGGAATGCCTGACATCGGAGCCTAAACCAGAGAGTGCCCAAAGCTGGTCCTGACTCCTGCAGCCCGAGGGGGCAGCCAGGATTTTCAGCAGGAGCTGGAACTGATCCAGGCCTTGTGGGCTCGGATCCAGAGGAGAGAGGGAAACGTCCACTCATTTTTGGGAAAGAAAAGTGAAAGGGGAAAAATACCCTATATTTGTTGAGAGGAAAAGTTTCAACTACCCAAAAAGTATTTTGAATGTTTTGTAACATAAAATACTGAGTCAATCAAATATAAAATAAAGAGCTATTTCAAAGGGAATGTTTTCATTCTGAAATATTTAGAGAAAACTTTGACAAATTTTGGTATTCTCAACACAGTTTCAAAAAGATTCATTGGAACATTTTCCATTGGAAAGCTATTCCATATCAAGATTTTATTCTGACTAAAACTTATAGCTGAGCTGTTATATTGCTGGAAGTAGATGTTAACAACACCTGTTCAATATTTCATCAGTAGCTTTTTCAGGACTCTGAGCTGCCTGAGGGAAAAAAAATATAAACCTAAAACCCCTCCAAATTTCCTGTGAAATGTTCGTGTGTCACAGCTGTCAAACTGCAAACAGCAACACCAGCAGGTATTTGGAGAGATGGACTTTTTTTGTTTAAAGAGAACTCTTCATTCCAAAAAAGACTATAAAATCATTCCAGACTGCAGGGGAAGAAGTAACTTCCCTTATGACCTGTTTCCTGGTGAACCCAGACTGTCCACATGTGTAGCCCCAGCTGACAATATCCATGTTCAGTGGTTTACAGACTGTAATGCAAAAAAGCAAATTGAGACTAACTGTTTGAATAGCAGCTGCTCAGGAGAATATTCATTGATTTAGGTCACAACTCAACAATGTGGTTCAGAAAACTTAGTCCAACTGTTGGAAACACATTGAAAATGGTTTAAATTTTTCCTTGGTTTTCATCTTGGCAAATATATCCATAAAAAAAAGACTGCTGGATGATTGCATAGAGACATTGAATGCATGCCACTGGTGAATAATAGCATATATAGTGGACACTGGTTCCAAAAGAAATTTTAATGTGTTGAGCTATCAAATTATATTTTGGCAAAAACTTGGTGGCTAGCATTATATTTTGTGGTCAAATGATGTCAGCCTCTGTGGACCAGCTGTGTCTCCAGAATGAAGAATTAAGGGCTTGCTATCAAAACTCTCCTGTCCCTGTGGACAGTCAGTCCCTGGAATGTTATAAAATCACTGCAGTGGGCTCAGCTTTCCCAGCCACAGCCACAGTCAGGGGAAGGGATGGCTGCTGCTGCAAACACAGCACGAGTACTTTTCAAAATGCATTTAATCCCTTGGAGTGCACCTAGAAATGGAGGGGGAAATGAAGAAAGCCCTTCTTACCTCACTGTACATTTGACAGTTAAATGAACAAGCTCCCTGGGCAGCTTGCAAGTTTGCACTGTCAGGAATAAATCCTTAACCTAACTGAGAAAGCACTGTCTTGTGGAAATGACTTCTCCATATGAAGGAAATTATGGCTGCTACCTGGAAAAATGCCCAGAAAGGACCATCCTAGCCATTCTTTTCCTCTGAGAACCCAGGCTCCCATAGAAAGACAGACCACAATGATCTAACAGTAGTGTCCAGTACAAATGGTTTTCATTCTGTTCATTCATTTCCATGCCAAAGACCCCCCCAAACCATTTCTGCTGCTGTGGAGGAGGATTGGACGTGCAAACCCTCCAGGTGTGTTTGGAAGCTGCTGAGGAGTAAAGCAGGAGCTGCTCCCCCCGTTCCCCCCAGAACCCCACATACCACAATCATCTTTAGAAGGAGATTTCTGTCAGCTCCTGGGGTGTCTTGGCACTGAGGGCCCGGGAGGAGCAGATCATTCCCCTGGGAATGTTTGCTGTGTCCTGGGGATGCCCAGCTGAGGTGGTTTAACCATCTCCTCCCAGCATCCCTTCATCACAGTCAGTCAGAAAGGGCTCACGTGGCTCTGTGGAACCCCTCATGATGGGGACACCTGAATGTGCCTGATTTGCCTAATGGCTGCCCCAGGCCTGCCCCAGCCTTGTGCTCCTTGTGCTTCATCCTGCCACTGCCTCCGGGCTCATCACCCATCCCAGCCACCTCCTCTTAAATATCCATGTTTTCCATGTTGCTGTGTGTTTCTGGGACCTTTGGTTTGGTACAGCAAGTAATCTTGCATGTTGGTGGTTTTTTTTTTAATTATTATTATTATAAAGAAATTCTGCAATTCTGCAGGTACAAAGAGGTTAGCAAGTCTTGGTAGCATAAAGGAGTGAACAAGGAGAGAGCTTTTTTGGGAGGGAAAAAGCTATTGATGCAGCCGAATCAAAGTTGGCATCAAATCTCATAATTCAAAACTGCTATCAAAGACTCAAAGGAATCAGGAAAATAATCCCTACAGAGTACTGAAGTCAAAGTTAATCACATATTTCTTAATAAGAAGTCATTAGAAGAAATGTTGCCTTAGCCAGGCTGAGATGAGTTATCACCCCTGCCATTCAGCACTATCCAACTGCTCTTGGAGAGGCCTGGACTAATACCCAGCAGCTGTGGGAGGCTGATCCTGTAAATCACCTCCTTCCTACCATTGCAGCAGCCTTATTGGTACTGAGAACAAAGTGGGGCTCACTGGAGTCTGCTTTAGAACTAGAAAGGGAAGATGGGTGGGTTTTTCTGCCTGAAGTGAGATGGAGAAACATTTTCCTTTCATTTCCCCTCACAATAACTGAGTGTGACTCTGGAGAGTGGGAACACCCACATGAGCTGAAAAGGTGGGTACCTGTTAGGAACTCAGTGAAAGGGCAAGAAAGGCTTTTAAGTGTCAGCTTCATGTGTCTGGAGTGCTTCTGGCTTTGTCTCATATAAAAGCCATAGGAGGGAATTGATAATTTCAATCTCAGGCCCCCTCAGTGCCAACAAACAGAGTCAAAATATGAACCTGTTTTGTACCCTCAGGAGAGAAGTCCCTTTCTCATGAAGTGGGGGCTGAAGAGTTCCAGATGTCCTCCAGGTTATAGGCAGAGGCACTGAGTGTAAATCTTGCCTTTCTTTTCAACCCCTGTGGGTTTGGCTGGAGATACAAATGTCCTTGCAGTTTCACACTTCAGATATTTAGCAATGCTTCTCACACAGAGAGAAGTTTCAAATCAGCAATTTAAAAATCTAAAAGAAGAAAGCCTAATACCCATGTTATTCTTAATTAGTAAGCCAGAGCATTTGTGTATAACTAAACCAGAGCCTGGAGTGTGAATTTTGCAGGAGTTACAAAGTGATGATTAATCCCTAAATGAGGATTCCTCTCCTGTCCTTTAAAATCAGGGATTGTTCTCCATCTTAAGAGAGGAAGAATCTTTGTTAAATTATGTTTGCCAAATCCTACTAGCAAATATTCTGACTGATAAAGACAGAAACTGTAGTGCTATTAATGCATCAGAATTAATTATGGCAGTGTAACTGGTTATCTTTGGCACAGTTCAGGGCTTGAGGGACCAGGCATGGTGCTGCCCTCTGTTACCATGGCAGACAGCTATGAAAGGAGAGCAGATCTGGACTTGCATAACTTAAAGCACTTCTGACCAGACTGTAAATTTCCAGGTTAAGAGTAACAGAAATATTTCTTTCTCAAAAGCTGTCATTTAGGACCCAGAAGGAATCTGACCCACTTGCAGGGGAAAAAAATTACAGCTGAGAGATACGATCAATGTTGTACTGCAAAGGAATTTTCATAAACCACTCTGAAAAATTCACTTGATGTGCTCTTACCCTGGTACAAGGTGGTAAAATAACCTAGGTACGGCACAAGATTGGTATTTTTAGTTTGAACTTCTCTGGTCATATCTTCTATACTGGGGGCTGAATAAGCAAGCAAAATAGTGAGACTGCAGTAAGCTCTTCAGGATGAGGTGGTCTGGTCAGGTGGTGGCTGTTGCTGTAGACAGCTGCTTTTCTTGAGATTGAAGCTGCTCAAATTGTGATCACTTTCAGGTACACAAATAACATCTGGGTGTGGAAATATCTTTTCTACCTGTCGTGAGGGAAAAACACCTCTTTTGATAATCCCATGAGTACAAGGCTGCAGGAACTTTGTCAGGAAGTAGCAGGCAAGAGTGAGCCTGATACATAGAGAATATCAGCAAAATACCATCAGGTTTTGTGTCCCTGATTGCACAGGAACCTCTCCAACCCCATCTGCAGCGTGCCTGGGGTCAGGGTTGCAGCACTGCAGCGTGCCAGGCGTGCTCTCTGCGTGTGCCAGGTGTGAGCAAGCCCTGATTTATGTGTGCAAATGCCTCAGGATACGTGCAGGGAGCTCAGGGGGAATCTGGAGTTCTGAGCTGCTGCCCACATTGTTTGTTCTTTTGCATCAGAACAGACCCTGCTTCTGAAAAGATACAGAGTGGAACTTCACAAGAGGCGAGAGGATAAAAGTTTTAGCTCAGTAACAAACAGAGGTGAATGCTGGTGAGTCATCTGCTAAATTTTGAGGGCAGATAGCTGGACAAGAAATCCCAAACCATTATTTTAGCACCACAAAAATCTCTCTAATGTCTGACCATAACTGTAGGGCTGTTCAAAAGCAGAATCTGGGAAGATGGGAGCAGTTCACTTTCTCAGAACTTAACTTCCAAATGCAGCTGCTATATTTGTAAGCGTTCAAAGTGTGTCTGACAACAGCAGTTGCACATCTGTCACCTCTGTACAGGGACTGAGTGCCAAAAGAAACAAGTGCATGTGCATTTGTAGGGGGGCAAAAACACTCCAGTAATGCTGGTATTGAAGGTCCTTTTAGGATTTTGACCAGCTGCCCTCCACATCCAGGGCAAGCTAAACTGGACAGAGAAAATGGACTTGAGTGACTCATGGTGCTTGGTGAGCTGCTCTGTGTTTTAGCTCAGTGATAGAAGCTGTTCCAAGCCACAGGGAAGCCATGTGGGTATATCTGATAGTGAGTAAAGCATTACACAGCTCCCAGAGGCTGTGATGCCTTGCCACCATGGTATGTTTAACCATAAAAGATATTCCAGTTGTGTGTCATCAGTTCTAATTGCCACTCTTCATTCTTTTGTGGTACTGTATAATACAGTTCCAAGAGACCAGAATTATTCTCTCTTCTGCATTTGCAGATAAATACAACTTCTGATTTATACCAATTATTCTGCTAATCTGCTTCCTGACTTGGCTGAATTATCTCAGAAAGTAGCTGTGGTCAACAATAAGAAAAAAGTGAAACTAGCAGCCACGGAATATCTTCTGTTCAACCCTGAGGTTCCACCTTGTAGCTGTGGTGATCCAAGAGTCCAGAGCAAAGGCTCCTGCTGGGAGTCTTGTGCTCACTTGCACTTTTGCTTTCCTAAGGCTGTTCTGAGCCAGTCCAGCTCAATAAGCTAAGCTAAATTACAATAAATAAATAATAATTTTTTAAAAGTTCAAAAGAGACCATTTTCTCCAGCTTTAACGAGCTGAAGTGTCTGTGAGAAGGGTTTGGCAAATTCCAGCACAAGGGCAAGGTGGATGTGTCTGGGAGATAAGGAGGGAGCCAAGGGTCACAGGCTGAGGGGAGCAGGGCTTTCCCCTCTGGGAGCAGCAGGCCATGAGATCTCCCTGATATCAAATCTTTCTATCTGTTAGTCACTGCTGAGCCCGGGGTGTCTCAGCAGAACCTGCCTGCTGGTGTTGTTACCCCTGTGACACAGAGGAAACACAGCTTGTGTCTCATAATTTCCCTCATGTGAGCAGTGAGCAGGAATTCAGGGTCTCTGTACTCCAGGCACAGACAGTGGCTGCTCAACAATTTCTGCTGTGAGGAGAGTCTGTGCTGGGAAACAAGAGTGATACTGACTCTGAAAATGGCTACAAAGAGCAAGGTGTAATCCTCATGGGAATAGGAACTGAGAGACCCTGAGGAAAGGAACTACTTATCTCAATATATGTTGTCCTCTTAAGGTACAGCCAGGGCAGCAACATTTGATGAAATGTTCATGCCAGAAAGTCCTGTGCAATCCAATTCAGCCATAAAAACTGTTGATGATGCAATAGAGGCTGTATTTCACTGCGGGCTTTGCCACTGTGACACCACAAGTGTGTGGCCCAGAGTGATGCAGAATGTGAGGTTTTGTGAAAGGTACCACACTGCAGGGATGGGCTCACAGTGCAAACTCTGCATCCAGAGCTTCTAGCAGTTCACATGCAGCTTACACCAACCCCTCACTTCCAGCCCATAACTTTTCATACACTTATATATGGTTATACACATACCTGAAGTCCACACTAGTCCCAGAAAACCTACAAGAGCATGCCAAGAAGGAATTGAAGCAGAGTACACAGAATTTCCCATTAGAGTGAAGTAGCTGTGGGTGAACTCACCAAGTGCTCTGTGTATTTGCACAATGTAATCATTGGTTCCTTGATTTGTCTACAGGTGCTCAGATTGTGTGTGTGGAACGTCAGGAGTTGATTTACTGAAAACATTAAAAAATACATCACAATGCCCATTTAAGTTCACCATAAAGAATGCTCCCAAGCTTGCCCATACGTGTTAACTCTTGTGTGTACCCTCCAAAGTCTGTACTAACCTATTTTCTACATCACCAAATCAGTGACAGCATCTGTGGAGCACGAGTTTTATTCACCTCTCCTCAAGAAACCCATTCATCATTTGCAGTGAGCCTGAGATAAAAGACTCTTCATCTGTGTAAAATATTATTATTGTTGTTGTTGTTAGGCTAGTGTTTTCAGAGGGTTTTATTGGAACCTGATGTCCTGCCAAAAGTAACACCCTGGGAGTCTTTCAACAACTGTTCCTGGGTGTTCTGTAGATTATTGCTGTTTTCTCATACACTGTCCCTGGGAATTACATTCTCAGATTAGAAAAACATCCATCCTCTTCCCTCTGTGAAAAGAACTGCTGTTCTGGCTCTGTATTAAAGGATTAGGATGGTGGTTTTTTCTGGTGACTTATTATTCAGGTTGTGCTTTGTTTTCTCATTAACCCCTCTGCGAAACAGGTTCAAAATGTGAAATAAGATTGATGTGTGAATGATCTTGTAGCATTATGCAAACACTTTGCATAGCTGGGAATGGCCAGCTAAAGGAGGACTGGTGGAAAATGGGACCCAGGCATTCAGTCAGCAACTTTCAACCCTGCAGAGACAAAGGACCTTTAAGAGCTAACTTTATAATGAGGAGCAGAAATTAAAGGGAGGCCCAATCCCCTTAGTGACAATTGTTTTTCTCCTGAGTAGACGTTGCTTTGAGAGACCTTTGGAAAGGGGTGCAGCAAATGAGGCCTTCCTAGGAGACTGTGCTGGGGAAGCAAATACCTCAGAGCCAGAACAGGAATGGGTGGAATTAAAGCAGAATAACCATTTCTCTGGCAATTGAATGCCCAGATTTTGCAAACACAGTCTTGTTGAGAAGAAAGCATTCACACGGAGACACTGAACATATTAAGATTTTGGAGTGGGAAAACAAAAGTCTGCAGGAACTGAAGTTTTGTGTGATTCCTTTCCCACTGTACCCCGTGTTTGTCCTGCAGTTTCTCCCTTCGAGATGGCCAAGGGACAGAAATGGTACAGAACAAACGCCCTGGATTTCAAGTGGGGTTCACTCAGTAAGAATTGTGTACCAGAGCTGGATACTTGTAAAGGGATAGCCAAAAAGCTCTGTCCAAATGAAATCCTAAATGTTTGAGGAGGAATGAAAGAGATAGGAAGGAGGAAGAAAAATCCTGGGCCATGCAGGACAGGGTGGGCACTGGCTGACTGTGGAAGGCAGCTGTGGGGTCTTTATTTGGCATGGGCTTGCACAAATGCCTCATATTAGCTCATGTGAGTTTTGGTTATACACTGAATCATTTACAATACCTAGCATGAAATGATTGAGGACTTTATCCCTCTGGTTTATTCACTCCTGATCACACCTTCCCTTCTGTCTCTCCCAGCAGAGCTCACCCCTGTGGGGGCAGCTCAGCTTTACTGTCAAGGTGTGCAGTAGTCCTGGGTAGTTTTGTGGTGCCTTTCTGTGCACTCACTACTGCCTTTTTTCTTTTCCTTAAAAAAATAACCTAAACAAAACCCAACAAAAAGAAATGCCAATTTGCCTCTTTTTTCCTTATTAATTTTCTCTTTGGGTACCCTGATACTCTGTTTGATGCTGCTGCTAGCATGACCAGAGAAAGTGGGCAAAAGAAACTTTTTGCACTTATTAATATGATTACCATGACCAGTGACTTTTAATATATATTTATCCCTACCTGTCAGGAAGATAAGTATTTAATGAAATCACTGTAATTGTTCCATCCAGGTTTTGACCCTGGCACCAAACAGTTTTGTTTTCTTGGGCCTTTTGGAGACCTTTTACCTTGCAATCCATGCTCTGCCCTCCCTACATCATCTCAGCAGCTCAGCTCGTGCACACTCGAGTACAGAATGTGAATTCCCTCTCAGGAATTGCTCACAGGTACCAACACGCTGGCACTGACTGTACATGACGTGTGTGCCTTGGGCAAGGGCAGACTGAGTGCTCTGTGACAGATAAGGCATTCCCACAGTCTTAGGTCCCTAAAGTATCATCTACATCCCAACCAAGAGGAGTCACAGAGTCCTACCTGCCCTCACAATGCACCAAAAGGAGAAGAGGGCCTTGAAAGCCACAGATCTGTCTGTACAAAGATTGTGATCAGTAAATCACAGCCCTCCCTCAGCCTGTGTATTTGGCTGGTCCTGACACAAACTTCCCTCAAGCGTGGCTCTGGTTTCTGCTGAATCAGCCTTGAATTCCACCCACTGAGAACTGATAACGAGACAAGCACTTTGTCAGTGTGCAGGGTACAAATGTATCGTGTATGGAATTGTATCATCTGCATGGAATTGTATCATCTGCATGGAATTGACTGACCCAGCTGGAGGAGTCACCCAGCCAGATACCTCAGTGCTCAGGGGTCAAGGGTAGGACCAGAGACAGTGATTCTGATTCAGGGATGGCCACTGAGAGCAGCACCACCAGCCAGAGCTGCATCTCTGCATACCCACAGTGTGCTCCATAAACAGAGTTATCAATCCATGGACATGCATCTTTAATGTACAGGGCTTGTGGTAAAGCTCAGGGCTACTTGCACTTGCATAACTCCTTTGAGGTTTGGTTGGCTGAACTTTACTTTTCGTAAGTCATTTGATAATATGTAAAACAAAAAAATGGGAGGAACATAAAAATTATATTAGGCACACCAATAACAGACTGATCAGGCTCCTAGCTGAGAAACAAGTTCTCATTAGAAAGGAAAACACAGGGAGGGGAACAGAGGAAGGAAAAAAATGCTTTTGGATCAGAATAAAGAGGAATGTGTTGTTATAATTTCAGCCACAGAGCAATGCATCTTTTTATTTTTTAGCCATTCTTTGCTGTTGGTGACAACAGGGAAACCTTTCCCTGCCTCTGGCCAAGCCTCTGGGTCAGCTGCTTCCCCAGGAGGGAAAATGCTCCTGTTTGTGCAGTGGGGAGGGAGGCAGGAGGAAGCACTGTGGGGTGGCCCTGAAACCCTGAGCTCAGCCCCACGCTGCCCCCAGCCCCTGCCCCTGCCCAGGAGGGCCCTGCCAGGCACTGCTGCTCTGCCATGGCCCAGAGCACTGAGCCCCTCAGGCTGACCCTGCTGGGTAACTCAGGGTGCTGGAGGGAGAATCGCGGCTGAGGGCAGTGCAGAGGGCTGGAAATGCATCAGAGGGAGGCTCCCAGCCCCACATTGATAACCAAAGCCAATCTGATTAATAATCACTGAGAGTGCTGCCATCTGCTCCTGAGCTGCCTGTCTGAGCCTGGACTTGAGTTCAAATCTATGCACAAGGATACAGATCTACAGTGTGCCCCTTATCTCCTTTTTTATGGTCTCAGCAGAATAACTGAGCATTAGAGCAGCCCAGGGACCTCTTGCTGTACGTAGCAGCTCGGACTAGCAGGAATTGGGAACTCCATCTTCTCTGGGGACAGAGACCTCTGGGACTCTGCTCCCTGTAACTGCTCCCCCCATTTGGCTTACACAGCATTCAAAGGCTGGGATTTTACAGAACACACCCTGCTGGAGCTCTCTTCTGGGGCTGTGCTCCTCGTTTTTTTCCTTCTCCTTCAGGATTTGCTCCCTACACTTACTTAGTGAGGTTTTGATGTATTTGTTTTTGTGTGGATTTTTTCTTCTTTTTCTTTTCTTTTCTTTTCTGCTTCTGGGGTACTGAAGTTATTCCTTCCTCTGAACATGTCAGCTTTTTTTATTTTGGTAGGCCCACATCTCTTTCACCCAATACCTGTGTAGCTGCACCTGGATGTGAGTAGTTTTTTCCCTCAAACTCCATTGCTTCCTGGCTCCTCACAGGAGAAGTAGGTAAAAGAGGGGCTTTTATTGTACCAGTGGACTTTGCCCATCCCTCTCTGGGTCTGAACAGGCCAGCATTATTTCAAAAGTGCTAAATCCACTCACAATGGTTTTAAATGGCTGAGCTGCTGAGCCAGCTGAACAGCAAACACCAGAGGGGAAACCACATTTCGTGAGCGCTTCAGATTCCTTCAGCCTGTACGTGGAGCCATTAGGAGCAAAGTAAAAGCCCTTTGACACAACTCCCTTCGGCAGCTTTTTCACAACCATGTGCCAAAAATGAGGGCTGGCTGAGGAACTGGTCCAGAGTCAGCTCCCAAGAATCCAGCACGTGAGGATGGAGTTCAAATCTGTTTTGGTTAAAAGAAAACAGCAGCACAGTTATTTTCCTGTAGCCCATCAATCTTTGCTGGATGTCTCCCTGGTCAGTGTGGATTGCTAGTCAAGGTATCACCATGGGCAAAAGATGAGAAAAACCCCAAGTGCCAATGTTATGTAGTTTTTACTGTATTTTTATCTGTTGGCTGTTATTTTTACATTATTTTTACAACTAAGTGAAGAAGAACCCAGATTGTATATCTGTTGCCTTCTGATGATCATAGAATAACTAGATTTTCAGCTAACATAACCAGCTAGGAAATATTCCAGAATTCAAGTGAGTATCCCATTGCAGTAGGACAGATGAAGGCCTGTAAAGGAGCTGCTGCTTCTGTCTCTGTCCAGGCAGATTCCTTAAACAAGTTCTTTCACAAGGATCCGGGTTAGCTCAGACACTCAGTAATGGAGGTTTCCTGGCCAGACAGTCTTGATAGAGTGATAACTCTGAACATTGCATTGAGGCAGCAATAGTAATTGATGGTGGTCATGAGGAAGGATGAACCTCCCTGCTCCAGCTTCAGTCAGCAAAAACTGTGTGGCCACAGCCAAATCCCACATGGACATGCAGCAACATTTCATCTTGAATCAGCCAGAAGGAGGTGCAAAGTTCAAGTTGAAAAGTTGCCTCAAGGACCTGTATGGTCATTGTGAGTCAGAATTTCTGTTCAACATATTTCAGTTTGTTTCACTTTGGCTTTGGGGTTTCCTCCTACACCAGTGTGGTTAAGGGACTCCAGTTCCAGCAAGAACAAGGTGCAGGAGCAGCTGTGTGCCTGAACTTTTGAAAGTGTGTCCAAATTTGTTTCCAATGATTGCTGAAGTTAACACTCAGCAGGGGAAAGAATTATCTGTGGTCTCTTAGTGACAGCTTCAGTTAATGCTCCTCTTTACACTGTGTGAGGTAACAGAATGGTTACTGGTGACCAAAAACATCTTCAACAATTCCTTCAAGAACTGATGGAGATTGAGAATTTAACTGGTGAGAACAAAGATGAAACCAAAGGATGCTGCTGCTCCTTGGCAGTTCTTCCATCCAGAGATGCTCAGTCTTTCCTTCCTCCTCCCACCTTCCACTGCTGTGCCCTTGGGTAGGTCAGTGGGCATTTAACCATCTCTGCCCTGACTGACTATCTATGAAATAGGCAGGAAAACACCTCCATGTGGAGACTGTGAAATTAAATTCATTGATATTCATGGCTCTCTTGGAGAACTAGGGACAGAAGGACTTGATTCTCACACAACTCCTGGGATAATATTCCTGTGCTGTTATTTTCTGCAGAAATACTCCTTCAGTAAAACACAGGTTACAGAAGAGTATTGGCCATGCTTTGGCTCTTGTTAGGTTGGTAGGAGAAGTTATTTTTCTCACATAATCAAGGTTTGTGGTGAATCTGGGACTTCTTTTAAATCTCACAGAATATTATTGTTATATAACTGCATAAGAGAAAACTCCTACAAATATGCATAAATATTAGGGAAAAAATAAAGACAAAAACCCAAGAGAACATGAACAAGCCACAAACTAGAACATTATCTCATTCTCTTGTTCTCATTTCTCTAAACCTGCCCACAGGATTCCCCCAGAATTTCCAGCACTCACTGAACCTTGACTCAAACAGCTTCATGAGAAATTTCTTCCCCAAGGGTTATTTTGGATAGAAAGTTCTAAGATCCTGTGTACAATGGTTTGTACAGCTGTAATTACAGTCACATATCTGATGCATGTAACTTGACAAGGAATTATAGCTTGGCTAGTTCAGGGGAGTGTGTCAAGGTGTATATGGCAACTGCTGATGTGGGTCCTGCAACCTCTGCACTTGGGCCCTTCCACCCTTCTGGTGTCCAATTCAAATGTTTCTGTTATATATCTACATCCCTGAGGCAGTCTAGATTACAGTAGTAGAGCTCATTTCTTCTACTGCCTTTCCTCAGAGACAGGTTTATAAACACTTGACTCACAAGGCAGGCACAGGGAAATGGCAGTGAAAATGCCCATTCACCCTTTTGCACTTGGAGAAGCTCACACTCCTGTGTGTGGTTATTGTATGCCTGAAGCTCTGCCCATTTTTGGTTCTCAGAGGAGAAACATAGCAAAATAATACAGATTTTACAGGAAGGGCTGAGAAATGGTGACTTAGACTGGAGTCTCCCATTTTCAATGGTGAGGGAGATGCTGTACCTGAGTCAGGTGGGGCAAACAGAGCAGCAGGCACAGGATCAGCTCTCAGACCCCAGTTACAGAGCCCAGATAACCCCACTGAATCCACTGGGGCAGCCCTTGCTGTGCTGGCAGGATGAGACTGCCTCCATCCCTGGAAAGGGCTAGAGGAGAGGAGAGGGGAGGAGAGGTCCTGCAGCTGCAGGGAGTGCAGCCTCTGCTGCTGGAGAAGCAGACGAGTACATGCCCAGACCAGGAACCTGTGAGCACATCACAGCCTCGAGGCACAAGTTAAAGCCACAAAACACCAAAAAACTGAAAGTCAAGCCCAGCTGTGAACACGCTCCCTACACGCCTTATCAGATTTAGACTGAAAGTGGGATGTGAGAGATGGGATTTACTGTGGTAAGGGGGACTTTCCAACTGTTTTGTGGGCATTTTGGAGAAATCCACACTGTTAGACCTGGAACTGACTCTGTTTATCTGCCTTTCTAAAGTCTGCCTGCTGTAGATCTGGTAAAAAACTGGAAGTAAACTATGCAGTTACTGAAATCTTTTTTTCTTTGCAAGTTACTTGTAAACCTGTCTTTATTTCCACAGATGTATTTTACATTCAAGGTATTCATGAAGCAACTCTTGCCAAAAAATTTCAGTGTAGGGTCTGTTTTCCAGGGTGATTATTTTAGCTGTTTACTCTTTTTACTTTTGAAGTATGAATGATTCCCTAAATGGTGAGGTATTAGTTCTGCTTCTCATCCCAGAGGATTGTAAATTTTTTTTTAATCCAAAGAGTAAGAAACTATAAAAAGAGAGACACAACATCCAATATATGACTCTTTTGCAGTATGAACAAGGATGACATTTCATCCGGCACACATCCCTTAAACACCCATTTGTACAGGACATAACGCCCCTGCAAGAAAACACAAAAATGTAAATCTTGTAAAACTATGGAGCCATTTAGAGCCAGCCCAGTCCTTGTTCTGCAATATCCATTTGGGGCTGTGGCAGACCTGGCTGTGGCAGTGTGTGTGAGCTGCTCCTGGTTCCTGCTGCAGTGCTGGGAGCCATGGGGGGATTGTCCCAGTCAAACCTGGGATTTTGGTTCAATCACAGTGGAACAGGGCTGTGCTCAGGTGCCACACTGGGAGATGCAGCAGCTCAGGAACACAGCCTGACAGATTTAATGGGCCTTGTGCTGCTGGAAAGAACTGTCCTGTGTGGCTCCCTCCTCCCCTCTCCCCACTGCAAGTCTGTGCAAGGGCTGGAGGTGACAGTCTGGGGTGACAACAGCATAAAGGTGGACAGACAAATCAGCCAGAGTGCTTCTATCAAAGCCATGCTTCTAATTTATAAACCTGTGTTTCCTGGAGTAAAAGGACATTGGTGATGGGATCTGTGGGATTGTCCTGTTTCCATCCCAGTGCTCAGATCCCAGCTACCTCAGGATGGACTCTGCTGGACCTCACCAGGACACTGCTCTGCCTGGTTTCCTGCCAATGGCAGGTGTTTAACAGAGGAAAGTGAAAGTTTCACTTGGAAGCCACAAACAGAGACTCTGGGGAGAAAAATGCATCTTTCAGATTAAATAATGTCAAAGTTTGATCTTTTAATAGGTAAATTATTATTTTTAATTAAAATGTTTTTATTCAAGTTTTATTTATTTTCTTAGCACTTGACTGGCTGGCATAAATCAGGTAAGGCTGCACAGTCTTGTGCCTTTTTGCTATTTCAGCACCATTTCCTTTTTGTATCTCTCTCTGCACCATTTGAGGTTTTGCTGGTCTTCCTAGAAGTCAGAACGGGAAACAGAGTCCTTAGAAACACAGAACAAGAGAATTTTTGTAAGGGACAAAGTGGATTAGTGGGAGACACTTCTTGCTGTTAAAAAGCAGTCCTAGGCCCCACTTCTGGAGAGCTGGTGTCTGACTTCTCTAATGCAAGCAACCACTCATAGTCTGGTCAGCAATTGTGCCACGGCCTGTAGGGAACTGAAAAGCATATTTATTTTTATCCTGCTATTGGCTTATGGAATTTGAAGGTACCTTTTTTAGCCTGCATAACTGTAAATATTGTTAGTGGACCTCCCGACCTCTTTTCAATGTTTGCTCGCCCCAATATTTGACCTTCTAACCTGCCCCAGGAGATGGCAAATTCCACAGGCTGATGACATGCTGGATGGGGGAGTCCTGTTACAGACACTTTCAATTTTGCTGAGTGAGCTCCTATTCATGCTTCAGAATAAGGAAAAAGCACTGGGGACTGATCAGTTCCCCTTAGACCCTTCTTAAATCTTGACTGCCTTTTCCTGCTGTCTCCCACATGAGGACAAAAGTCTATTGTTTTAATTTTAGTTACCTGCCTAGCCTGTCCATGTAAATGTGGCAGAAGAAATGCTAGGAAGTACTGTGCAACTGCTTCAGACACAGGACCCTCAGTCTATAAATAAAAATTCCTATTTCTGCATTGTATAACAGTTAACTTTCATGGCTGTTCCTGCTGCTCCATCCGGGGGCTCTTTGAGGAGGAGTGCGTCACGCCTGCAGTGTGCATTCCCTGAGATCCCTGTAAACCCACAGCTGGAAACTTCCCAGAAGATACCTGCTCTGCCTTCACTGCTCAGAGCAGGGACTCAAAAGAGGCTTTTAAATGTACTTTCCACTGAAAAACACTTTTTTTCCCTCTGTCACTGACCGCTCCTCCCCTGACCTCACACTTGCCAAGTCACGTCATTTACAGGACTCTCTGCTTGTCTCAGCTGTTGTCCTGAATCCCAATCCAGGATTCTGCCAACTACACCAGTTTGTCTTGAACAAATGATTTTGAATTTAGATCACTTCAGGAATCATCCTCAAACGTATTTGTGAAAGTGATATTAATATGATGTTGTAAAAATGTGACTTTAAACGTTTGATGGCAAGCTTCACTTTTTTATTACCCCGCACAATCATTTGAGCAATGATTCGAAACTACCAAGGCACAAGTAAAAGTTACCAAGAAGAAACATCAAAGTTACCAAGATAAAATCAGAGTTACCAGGGCATAAATCAAAGTTACCACCCTACAGAGCTGTGTGCAGTATCAATCACTTACCAGAGGTGTGCTGCTGGTGAAAGGTCTCTGCTTTGAGAGGCAGCCTTGAGGGTCACAGTGCAAGGGGAATCACTGCCATGCAGCCAGGCTGCTCAGCCAGGACAGCCCAAGAAGGCCCACTCAGGCCTTTATTTATAGAATAAAGTGGTTGGCTTGCAGTCAAACTGCATGTGATAGTAAAGGTATGCATGAGACTCCTTGTACCGCAACTTTCTTTGTTCCTTGATAAATGAGTCTTGGAAAAGCCACTCGCTATTCATGTGTTAATCGCATGAGTGGTGTTCCAAGCTCAAGGCTCCAGCTCCCTGGGTCAGCCCTGCTCCTTTGTGGGTTTCCAGAAAGAAAGCAGATTGAAGCCAGAGGAGTTCCTGGTCCATTTGCAGCTCATGCCTTTAGTCCTTTGGGGTCTGAACTAAACCCCCTTCGTTTGGTTAAGGGGTTTATCCATTACACCAGTGGGTTACACTCCCTCTCCCAGCACTGTGTGTTTCCTGATCATAACCATGCCAGGGTCTGTGTGCCTTCAGCTGTGCTTTGTGCTGCCTGCTGGCTTCCCTGAGGTGTCCCAAGGGAATTCCAGCAGCACAGATGTTCCTGGGGCAGTCTGTGGGGTGGTGCACACTCTGCACCTCCCTGCTCTAGGAACAGATTGGTGTTCTCAGTCTGGCAACTCCAGGGACCTTTGGCCTTCTGGGCTCACTTATTTGGGTATTGTAAAGGCCAAAGATGCCGGTGATCACTTTTGACTCTTCACTTAACCTCAAGAGGAAACTCTAAACCCCAGATTTTTCAGTAGTTTATGAGATTTTTAATCAGTAAAGTTGTTTTTTTCATCTATTACACCTGAACTTTAAATTCAGGATAGACCTAAAACTTTCCAGTGGGTGGAGTGATTTAATATACAGGGAGTTAATCTGACTTTTTATTTAGCATAATTTTCTTGTCCTCTCTGCACCATGAGTTCCTGGCTTAATGATGTCTGTATTCTTCCCCTTATTGTCTAGTTCTAGGAAAGAATAACATTTATGTCTCCCAGTCTTAATAAAGTTCATTTTCACTTACTGACATAGTTAGCTGTGCATCTTCCTCACTAACTCTGTCTCTTATTGAGCATAGCTACTCCCAGGTCCTCAAAAGCTGCTCTGTACCTCATATCTCACTGGAGATACATTCTAAAGGTTTGGGGAGTCTCAGTTCTTGTTTCTAGTTAAAGAACATTGTCCTGATCATTTCTGAGGGCACAAATCTTACCATTTCAATTTCTTTGACATGGGCTGAATAAACAAAAATTGTGACCCCAGATAGACTTCCCCACTGCCAAGTCTAAGGATGATTATGACCATTTCAGACAGAAAAATCAGCGGCAAAATTTGGACCCTGATGCCCCTTCCAGGGCTGGAAGCTGTGCCCTAGACAATGCTTCATATTCTTCCTTCTCCACAGTTGGCTGAGGTGCAGATCTGGCCTTAACCTCTGAGTTTTGCTGGGTGTTTGTGATCTGGGCTTTGATGCCATTTCATCTCTAACAGTCTCTCTTTCCCAGACCCTTGGGTAGCTGCCCTTTCCGAGAGCGCACGCTGCGCATGAGGAACACCCTCCTCAAAAAACACAAACACCCCGAACAGGAACACAGAGAGCTGAAAGAGCTTCACCAAGAACTGCTGTTTCTCTATAAACCCTGCATAGGAAACCTTGGCCTCTTCACTCCCTCAGTATTTGCTGTATTTATTTCTTTTTCTCCTCTCCAGATTGAGAGTGCTTTCTGTCAAACAGAGAAAGGCTTTGTGAGATGAGGGACAGATCAGACTTGCATCTTGCAGAGTGTGTGCTGCCTCCTTCTGAGGGCTGAATGCTGATCCCTTCCTCTGCTGCCCCTTCATCCCCCAAAGCATCTCTTTTTAGTAATATCCCTCTTCTTTTATCCCTACCTTTATATTTTTGGAAAAAAGCTCCTAACTGCTCTTGGCAGCACACAGCAGACATCCTGCCGCTGGTTTTCTTCAAAGGGGAGCGGAGGAAGAGAGCAGGGTGGGTTTTCAGAGGGAGCTGTGCCACAGCCGAGGAGCGGTGGCAGACTCGTGTCCCGCAGCCCGGGCTGTCCCTCCCGCTCCCAGCCCGGGATTCCCGGGGACTCACGTGCGGGTCGCCGCGGTCCCGGTCCGAGGCCATGCCGGAGCTGCTGTCCCGGGCAGGAGGAGCGCTGTGAGCCGGACAGAGCCGGGACAGAGCCGCTATTCATGTGCGCCCTGGCAGGGCCGGGGGCGAGGCGGGGGCGGCTCCCGCTCTCTGTGCAGGCCCTGGAACAAGGTCCCCTCTGAGCTTTCCATGACACCGTGCCCGTGGCGTGTCCGTGCCGCCCCTGCCAGCCCAGCTGAGCCATGAGCTCACTCGGGCAGGGACACGCGGCCCGGGTACCAAGAGGCTCCTGGCAGGGCTGTGCGGCCACCCCGACCTCTCCCCTCCCTCCCAGCACAGCAGCGTGCACAGAAAAGGGTGAAGAAGCGAGGTCCACAGAGCTGAGCCTGCTGCTGCTGAGTTAGTGTTACATCTCAGAGAAAATTGGCACCTCACTCCTTTTACAGTCCCTTCTCCTCGTTTTTCTCCCCAGCCAAAATGCCCTTCCTTTCCCCTCCCCAACACTTTTTTTTTTAGTTGAATTTGATATGTCTGGTCTTAGCTGAAATGAGAGCTTGCTTTTCACTGAAGTTAAAAACAACTGTGAATGACACTGGAATGGAAATGTGTGCAGCCAGAATCAAGTCACAGTGTAGAAAAACATTAGGGGGGGTTCCTCAGGCAGAAATATCGGCAATAATTCTCTAGATGTTAGAGAAAGCGCTACTTTGTGCTACTTGCAAATGAGATAGGCGTGTCTGGCTTTTGAAGGAGAACTTCTGTAGTTACAGTAGCATAGAAAATTTATGGTAAGAATATATTCTGTTTAAACAGTTCAGCCAAATGCGTGTTCTAGTGCTCCAGCCTGCCTGAAAGTGCTGACAGGTCTGTCAGTAGATGATCCTGTTGCATTGATGCTTCCCAGCAAAAGGCTCCTTTTGCAGTCAAATACTAATGCTTAGTACTGCAAGTTCACTTCAAAGTGCTGATGAATTTAACCTCCCTGCATGCCTCTTAAACAGCTTTTTTGGTTTTTGCGTAGGGATGTATGAGCTGCAGCAGTGTTTAGGGACTGGGCCAGTGTTCACACAGGAAAACAGGGCTAGGACACAGCTCCTCTCATCCTTGGGGTTTGGCCTGAGGCTGAAAGGAACCATGAGACTGATTCTGCAATCAAAAGACACCATCAAGGTTCCCGCTTTTGAATGAAAATTGGGATCCCTGCCTCTTGTTATCCCTGAAGTGATTGTTTGAATTCTGCAGGGAAGTGGAGATGAGGGGAAAGAGGCAATTCATTGCTGCTCTCCAGCACCTGTTGGCTTTTGCCTTTTTTCCCATAATGTAAAGAGCATTTAACCCCAAATGCAGCCATCGTCTGCTGTTGTTGACTTGCTGACCTGCTAGGAACCTGTCTGTTAACTAAAATTCTCTGTGACTATACTAATGCACAGATGCTGATACAGATAATTACCTGCTTTCATTTACGTTTTTTCACTGTAGTCTATAAAAAGATGTTATGGTTGATCAAGTTATAAATATATGTTGCTTATTAATAGATAATTTACCCTGGGTGGGTGCCAACAATATTCATGGCATTCCTGGGAGTTAAAAGAACTTAATCTTGTACAGGTCCTTTGTGAACAGGCTTCCAGCAAACAGCCCATGAAAGCTGGCCAAAGTTTTTTGAGATTCTATATGTGACATGAGCATAAAACTATCTACAAAATATTTTCTAGTAGTCAGACAGGAATGAAGTACCTATGATTTCATTTAGTAGATAAACAAATATTACCAGTGCACAAATTTCAGGCAGGACTGCATGATATATAACTATAGTTATATATAACTATATAACTATGTGTCTTTTAAAACCTATTTTTTCTATGTAAATAATTGTCATGCTAGTAGTCTTTTCTTTTAGCACACTCTCCACAGAGTTATTGCAAAAGGCAGCCCAGCTTCTACAAGGAATGGTGTGAGTAGTAGCACTCACCAGTTTTGGGCTAAGCCCCTGAACTCCCTTCTTGTGCATAACATAAGTGGGACACCCTGGAAGCCCGGCTGTTCTGGGGGCTGTTGAGTGACTGGAGGGTCTGTCTGGTACGGGATGGGGATGATGGATGGGGAAGAGCAGCGTTCCCTAAAGGAGGTGGGGAATATCTGGGGCATGACAGAAAACAAGTCTGATTTTCCTGGTGGGAGCAGAGGGCAGGCTCTGTGATCAGCCCCGTTAACTGGGTGCAGCCTGCAGGGCAGAGCTGCTTGTGTCCACCCCCATCCTCCTCCTTCCCTCATGCCAGCCCAAGCGCCTGTGCAGCCACCCAAGAAACCAGACACAACTCCTTCCAGCTGGAAGGAAAGGCAAAGTTGCAGCTATTTTTTTGGCTGGGATGGGCTCCCTGACCTGGTTCGGCACTAAGTGCACAAACACTTCCACTGGCAGCAGGGAGGTGTCCAGTGGGAAATGGAAAAAGCAGCTGGGAGTGGAGGAGGTGGGGAGGGCTGGGTGTGCACAGAGCAGGGCTGGGGCTGCCATGGGCTGGCATGGACAGGCAGGAGAGCTGGGAGCTGGGAGCCCTCTGCAGTGGGGACACCCGGCAGCAGAAGGCAGCCAAAGGCAGAGCTCTGCTCTCCCCTCCTCTCAGAGTCCCTGCAGCTCTTCAGAGAGCACCAAGATGGCAACAGCTTCTGTAGGACACCTGCACTTCCACCAGGGCCACTTCACCTCTTGACTCTTCCAAGGCCCTCATCTTGTATTTCAGGAGTGGGTTGGGTTTGGTTTGGGACACTCTTTCTCCACCCTGTAATTTTGGGTGACCTCTGCTCTGTCTCAGGAGACAAGAGCACTGCTGATCACTGTGGTGCATTCACCTGACTCCCTGGGAGGATAGGAATACAGCCTGACCTGTTCAGCCCTACAGAATGAAAACCAAGAGGGATCCTGATGCCAGAGACTGAACTGGAAAACTCCAGAGAGATGGAAATGCAGCAGTAGCACAGGAACTAATTAATAAACTGGCCAAGAAAAAACGCTTGGTTAGAAAGTGGAGGAAGGTTCTTGGCTGCCTAAGTGCTGATGTTCTGAAGAAGCAGCCAGTGACAGCAGCAAGGACAAGCAAGGGAACCAGGCTGGGGGTGGTGTTCATGAGCTTGCCACAAGGAATTGGTGCTACAGCTGCCTGTGACAGCCAGGCCCTGCCCTGCTGACCATCCTTGTCCCAGGTCCTGTCCTCTGCCTTTCACTGTGGAAGAGCAGAGCTCAGCAAAGCTGTAGTGTGTGAAGTGCAGAAGTGAAGGCTGGGAGGTGACTAGGCAGGCAAAGGCAAATTTTCTGTGGTTTCTTTAGGCATATTAGTCCTTTTAATTTTTGGTAGGATTATAGCTCCTGGTTGGCCAGACTAGCTTCACCTGCAATAGGAGAGAGCTGCAGAGCTGTAAACAGCCCAGTGTTTAGAAGAGTAATAATCCCAGGGAAGGCTCTGGAAGGAATACACACATGCAAGCAGTACCTCTAAAATTCTCCCAGAGGGTGATAAATGAACATGTGCTTCTCCAATGAATTGTTAGATTTTATGAAAGCAAGGCTAGAAAGGATATTAAAGAGTCACCATTCCTTCTCCAGCTCCAGGAGCACAGCAAGCCGGGGGTACCTGCCCCATTAACACAGATGTTGATCCAGCCTGCTTTGAAAGTGCTCCAGATAAGTTGATTTCCAAGGCAGCCTATCCTAGTGCTTCAGTAACACCATTCTAACAGTTACAAGTGGTTTTGCTGATATTTAATAAAAAAAAAAAGAAAACCAGTCCCTGCTGCAATTTTAGCCTGTTATTCTTATCCTCTCCACGTGGGAGAGAAGAGATTATTTCCTTCCTCTTTGCTACAGTTGTTTACATTTTTGAGGACTGTTATCATGTCTCTGTTCAGTCTTCTCTGTATTTAAGAGAACAAAAATTCTTTTGCCATCTCCTCATAGGTTATATTTCATAGATCTCTGAGTGCTGTTGCTGCTATCTGAAGTCTTTCCTGTTAAATTATCAGAGTTTTGGGCTGTTGGGAGTCTACATTAGCACAGGTGAAAATGCTCATAGGGGTGCAAGTGGGAGAAATAATAGAGGAGTAATCTTCTGTGTATTTGGATTGATAATGGGAGTCTGGGGCAGAGACTGTAATTTTTGTGGGGTCTGACTGGGTAGTAGTTCTCTGTTTGTCCTTGAGAGAAAATCATTATTTTCCTCCAGAAGGCCAGGACAGATTCTAGACAAGAAAAATTCTTTTAACACTCTTCAACTTTTTAAAATGTTGTGGTAAACCGCAGTGAGAGGGAGAACAAAGGTGGATCAGGTTGTGAGGAGTCCAAGGTCACCTCCTGGAGCTCACGTAGCTGACTATTGATGATTCCCAGAAATCCTAGCAGCCCAGCCCTGCTTTGTCTGACAAAACAAGGATTTGTCCCGTTTGGAGAACACTTTCTTAAGCCTCAGTGTTCTTTCCTGGTTGCTAGACTATTAGATTTTTTCCCTTAGTCAAAAATTTGCACTTGAAATGTAGGTTAAGAATATTAATGAAGGCTGGCAGAAGATCCCACTCCAGAAGCAGGGAGTTCAGTTTGGCTGCAGCCTGACTGGCAGTTCTTGAGCTCTTGGAGAGCTCGAGTGGACAAATAACTCCCATGTCAGCCCTTATCTTCAGCACGAGAAGGTGTGAGAGGTTAGAGAAGGGTTATGTGCATTCCAGCACACACCCCCTCTTCAGCAGCCACAGCCTACAGAAATTACAGGTTGCTTCATGCTCTCTTTTTGTCTCCTTAGCTCGGAACAGACTGATACTTGAGGCTTTTTCAGCACCAGTGGGTCAGGAGGCACACACGTGTGCCCCCCTCCACACAGCTCCTGATTCATCATTGTTAACACTGCAGGATCCTTTAGTGAGCCAAAATGCAGATTTTTTCAGAGTTCTCAACTGATAACCAAAACATTTTCCATTTTACTTCTAAACCTCAAACTTGCTGACACCTAAACTTCCTTGTGGGTGTTTCTACTGAGCTCAGTGCCCACGGCCTTGGTCTGTATCACAGTCTGGCCTCAGCAGTGTTTCCCAGCCTTGCTGTGCCTGGCGGCTTTGAGAGCCAATTCCCAGGGCAAATCTGGGAAAACTCATCCAATTAAGAGTCCCTCTTACAAGCTCCTTCAACTTTTCTTCTGAAAATGAGCAAAATAAGACTCTTCTCTTGCCCCTTTTTGCTTGAGCAAAGTCTTCCCTGCCCTGCAGCAGATCTCCCTGGAGCACATTTTGCATGCTGTGGACAGAAGCTGCCTGGCTCCCTGTGGCATCTCACCTGTAGGACACTTAACCAAGCACCTGGAATTAGAAGCTGGATCAGAACTGGGGTGTTCACATGGACTAATTACTGACATTCAGATCACATCTGCTTCAGATGGGTTGTAAGCAGGAAGGGAATAAATCCTCTACAGCTGAAAGCCTCCAGATTCCTTCTCTTGCTCCCTCCCTCCACTGTTCACCCCCATCTCTCTGCCACAGCCAGAGAACTGACCCGGCAGAAAGCCCAGGGGTAAATCTGAAATGGTGTGTGAATGGAATTCCCTTCTGCCACCTTTGTTTATTCCCAGCCTGATGCCACACATGAAATATAAAAGAAACCCTCAGCCTTGCTTACTCTCTCCCTTCCCCCATCTCTGCCCTTCTGACAAAGTTTCCAAATAAACCTTGAAAGCCACTATCAGTTGTAAAACTCTAATCAATGAAAGACACTGGAGTCAGTAATTTGAAACCCTCTGCCTCAAGATCTCAGGGTTTCTTACTGAACTTCAGTCTTTAAGGTCAGGCATTCTGCTGCTGTTTGGTTTGATGTTCATTGAGTGCAGAGTCAAACAAGGGGCAGCCCTGAGCAGGTTATTCCTCTGTTTACAAAGCAAGCAGCACTGACTCCTGGCAAAGTGGAATTTAAAGGGCATCCTCACCTAAGGCACACGGAGAAATCGGGAGAGATGCACGGCAGGGCCGGGAGCATCGTGCCCTGTGCATGGCTGAGCTGCAGGCAGCAGTGACTGCAGGGCACTGAAATGCAAAGAAGGGTTTAAAAGAAAAGCAGGCAGGATAAATAACGCCAGTACCTCCTACAAAGCCCCTTTAAATCCACAAAAAGCCCCCTTGACTGCAGTTAGCTTTACAGCAGCCCTGAAGGGGCTGGGAGAGGAGGGAGGAGGGAAGTTGTTTAACAAGGTAAAAATACAAATACATGGGATGCAATAAAACCAGCAGCACCCAACAATGACAAACATAAAATTTACTAATGTTTTGGCATCGTGTCTCCAGGAAGACCCATGTTTTTATAATGCTTCTAATTTGATGTGATTTAGCTCTAAAAAGAGTACAGCAACCAAGCAAAATAACTGGTGGAAGGTGGGATTAGGAAATGCAATGCACTTATTGGATTTGTGTCTTGAATGGACTTCTGGGTTTTTCCTGTGGGGCTCCAAGGGCAAACAGAATTTTTCAGGCTGGAAAGCAGTTTCTGTACAGACATTTATGCACACTTTTTTCCTCCCTGCTAGGATCTCCCTATAACAAATGGGGACTGAGAGTGTTTAAATCTGGTGTCTTCAAACAATTTTGTCAACAAGCAGCTGGGGTTTGTTTATATTTTAAAGACAGTCTGTTTGGTTAAATTGTCAAGTGTTACAAGTGTTGTGGTTAAGGCAATGCCTCAGGTCAGGATCAGAAATACGAAGTGCAATAATGTGTATTATTCACAAGGTTATGTTACTGAGGACAACCCACCCTGCAGTCAATGGAAAGACTTTGTCTGTCTTGCCAGGGTCTAAGAGCAAGCATGTCCTGATCCAGTAACTAGGTGCAAAATATATATTTATTTGTGGTCAAGCTCCATTTTTTGTGCTGCAAATTGCAAATCAAATACTTGTGCTTAATCTGGTTTGACGGGTATTTTACATTACTTGGTGGGGACACAGGAGCTACTAGAGCCTTTCTGCTGTACCTTGTCACTTCCTCAGCATTTGTGATATTTGTGAGAATCTCCTTTAAAGACATTTTGCAGCAAATTTTCCCAGTGGAATGGAAGAATTTTAGGCCTGACAGTGAAAATCACTGCTCTGTACAGTTCTGATCCTGAATCAGACACAAGTATTTCACTGGGGTGGTTCCAAAGGCTTTGCTGGAATCCCTCTGATTTACACCCATATGAGATCAGCATTAGGCCCCAGTGTTTTCATTTTTCATTTGTTATTCTTGGCCCTGGTGTCCTTTTACCACTGTTGAATACAATGTTCCTAAAACACCAGATGTGCTTGTGAGATGAGGGAATGTGGCAAAAAAGTAGATTGCAGCGACTCACTAAACAACACATGATCTTCCTCTGCCCTGTAGTCTGGATTCTGGGCTTTTACACAGTATAACTGCATTTATTTCTACAACACTGTTTCTGATTACCATTGGGAAACAAAGTTGTAAATCCTTCCTGGCCTAAGTACTTAACAGGATCATTGCATTATGCTCAGTATTAGCTTGTACAACAACTGATGCCTAGCATTATTTTGTAAAAATTCTGGATTTCCAGTCACTCTTATAATATTTCAATCACTATTACTGACTGGTTTCAAAGTATTATGGGCTTTAGTGCTCTTTCACTACTTCCTTAGTGCTCATGTTAGGTGTTTGGAGATCTTAAGTAACATAGTTATTACTCACAGTTCAGTTACCAGTTATCACATAGTTTATACCAGTTAAAACCAGTGGGAGATCCAAATCTGGCCCAGGATCCAGATTCCTCTGATGTGGGAGGAAGAACAGGTTCAAATCTGCAGTGTGCTGGCCACTGCAATCTTAGCAAAGCATTAAACAGAGCTGAGCTTCAGCTGCATGAGTGATGTGACCAAGGAACGCATCTGAGCTCAACCTGCACAGCCAAGCCTGGGAGCAGGGGGAGCTGGGGCTGCTCGGGATCCCCTGGGATCCCCTGGGATCCCACTTGGACAGGAGAGCCTGCACAGCCAAGCCTGCACAGCCAAGCCTGGGAGCAGGAGGAGCTGGGGCTGCCCCACTTGGACAGGAGAGCCTGCACAGCCAAGCCTGGGAGCAGGGGGAGCTGGGGCTGCCCGGGATCCCCTGGGATCCCCTGGGATCCCACTTGGACAGGAGACTTCAGCTGCAGCCAGCTACTCACAAAGTCTTCTGCTTCAAAGGTCTGGGGCATCCTCACTCATCATGGAGGTTACAGAGAAATGTTTTCTCAGGCAGACAACATCAGTAAATTTCATATTTTGGAGTAATGTTTTGTTCTCAGTTGAGTGCAATGTATGTGGAGCAGAGCACTTGGTGTCAGAAATTCACCTCAAATTAATGCTGGTACAGAAGATGCCAGCATCTTCTCCAGTGAGTCTCCTTCTGCTGCACCCACTGAATCCCACTGGAATCCAGCAGTGGAGCCAGATGAAACCTTTCCCTGTGTACATGAATAAGAGCATTGGTGTGTCTGTGTCCATCCAGGCTGAGCCATGAAGCACGGGCTGCCAAGGCAGGAGAGGAGGAAGAGGAACTGTGCTTGATTCCAGCCTTGATTTCCAGGGATCCACAGCTGACTCCTCCTCTGGCAGAAAGCAGAGCCTGTGGCAGACACTAACTGGTGGGATCACATCTGTACAGTCATCCGTTACTCTGCTTCTCTGGGCATAAATTCTTCTTACAAGGTACTCAAAATGCAGACAGGGCCAGTCCTTTTTCTCCTAAATAATATTAGAAAATAGTGTTGGCAGCATTTCCCCCGAGCCAATCTCCAATGTGTTATTTAGCAGGCAATGTTTTATATGGTGGTGCTTTAAACTCAGGAGTAAAATCAGGGATTTAACTAATTGTGTCAATTGAAAATCTGCATCCCTTACTTTGTAAATCTCTTTGTTCCTCTCTGTCCAAAACTCCCTCTTGGTTTTATTAAGGACATGATATTCAGTATTTATGCTTAGATCCCTTGTGTAATAAGTGTCTCATCCCAGGGGTGGCTGAATTTGCAGTGATGAGCAAATGCTCTCTGTGTCTACAGTAAATAATCAGGTGGTGAGCAGCACTAGGAGCTTGGAGATGTTTGCCCAGAGGATACAGGGTCAAGTCAGTCACTCCTTGGCAGGAGAACAGGGGCTCTGGATGATGGGTAAAGTGAGGAGGTGTGGCCATAAAGTGAAGATTTACAGTGAGCCACCCTTTCTCCTCTTTTTATATTCAATTTTGCAGGGTCACAAAAGAGGTTACATTAATACATACCCTTGCATAAGTTAAAGATGTCAAAGACATTAAAAAAATTAAGTAATCTCTGTGGACTTAAAAATACTTCCTGTTTTACTGCCTTACCCAGTGCATTTCACCTGGGATCTGAGGGGTTTATTCAAAGAATAAGACTCCACATCGTATCTATGTTCATGTTTAAAAAATCCTACTTCTGTGATGGTTCTGACACAGAAGTTTTTGGCAGATGACCAAATACCTCTCCTCCAGAAGTGCTAAGATCTTGATCAAAACACACTGAAAGTAATGGAAACAATTTCTGTAATGTAGCCCCAGAACTTTGCTTGTGCAATTTCAAATGCCTGCTCTTTATGCTGTAAGTCCTCCATTCCAGCAGGTTAATTATGTATCAGCACTCAGTATTCCTTTATGAAGTGATTGGGATGCTCCTCAAAGTAGTAAGCAAAGGAAAAATAAATATATGTTATTTTCCAGCCCACCATCCCATGCTTAGTTCAGAGAGAATTTGGTGTCTGCAGAAGTGTCAGGTTGATGGCCCAGGCGCAGGCGTTCTCCTTTCATCTCCAAAGCCTCCCTGTGCAGAGAACAAAGCCTTGGCTGCTCTGACAGCACAGCCTCCACCTGCAGACACTTCAGAGGGCAGCCCTGCAGCCTTCATCTGCCTGGCAGCCTCTGCAACACAGGGCAGCTCTGTGATGGGCTTTTTATGGCACA
This sequence comes from Cisticola juncidis, assembly GCA_013400215.1. Classification (NCBI taxonomy): domain Eukaryota; kingdom Metazoa; phylum Chordata; class Aves; order Passeriformes; family Cisticolidae; genus Cisticola; species Cisticola juncidis. The sequence continues at coordinate 485,649 of VXBR01007110.1, read as the reverse complement.
CACCTCTAGAAACTCAACTGGGAGCCTCAGATTGTCTCAGAGATCAGTGCTGCTGAATATCATTATGCACTGCTGCTCTAAAAATAGTTCTGATTAGATTATGATAGATAAACCCCCATAGAAATGGCTTAGAATGATAACAGTTTATTTTGGAATAAACAGAATTTTTTCCTAGTGAAATCTATCATTATGCTGGAAAAAAAATTCCTCCCACAGGATTTTTTTTTCTGTGCCCATTAACTAATATGAAGAGAGGTTTGGTTTGTTATATTTTTTACCAAAAAAACTTCCATGCAGTGGAAGCCAAGAAATATGATAACAAAAGCATTTCTTACAAACTTCTCCACTCCTGTGAGATGCTGACCAGGATACCCAGTGACACCAGGCATCTGTGGCTGCCCATCATGTGGGAGTTACAAGCTTACCTCGACCTAAGGCAAGAGAGAATCACAGTCTTTCCCAATTTATAATCCATAGCAAATTGTAAGCATTCCGGGGATTATGAGTTAGCAGGAAAATGCAACCATCTTGCTTTTGGATGCCTGAAACAGGATTCCAAAATCAACAATTTATAAATAACTAACTTCATCCTGACTCACTCAGGGTTGTTTTGTTTTGTTTTTTTTTTTGGTCTCATTATAGTAGAATTACTGTGTGAAGAGTAGCTCTTCTTCTTCTAAAACTGGTATAGGAAGGAAATTTTCCTGTCAGACAGCACCTGCCATCTGAATGAAAGCAGCATCCTTGGAAAGTGGTATTTTACCCAGATCACCTGCAGACAGCCCTCCTTTGTCCTGCCTTGTCACCTCCAGCAGCCACCGGAGCAGGCGGGTGTGGAGCTGGACCCGGACAGGGGCGGTGCCACCAGGACTGGGGACACGGAGCATCCCTGTGGTTTGAGCAGCCTGCTGAGCGCTGCCCTCGGGACCTGCCTGCGGCAGGATCAGCTTTTCCTTGGAAGCAAAGGGAACAAAAAGAGAAATTCCACTCACATGATTATTTCCAAGGTTTTTTTGTCCACGCCTCACTGTATCTGTGTGAGGTGCTCCTGTGTCCTAGCAAAACAGAGATCCAAAGGATAATAAACACAACGAGAAAACTGAACCACAGAAATGTGAGGAAACAATATAGAGCACAAAAAAAAAAAAAAGTTTCACTCACAAATTCCCTCTCAGACTAGCAGCTAGCCAGGAGTACTTTCAAGGAATAGGCAGAAAGAAATTAAATTAATTACTATGACCCACAAGTACACATCATGTTGTAATTTATAGGTGACTAAAAACTGGCAAACAGCACAAGGACAGCCTAATTTTCCAAGAAAACGATATAGTAGTCAGGCCTTTGATTTTGAAAATGCTTTTTATGAGTTCTCTGCTCCGTGAGCTGCATGGATTTACTTCAGAGGGTTACTGAAAGCCTTTGAGCTTGGACTGTCTGTACAGGAGTTCTGAAAACTTCTGATTGTTTCAAAGATCCATTTTGTTTGAAGTCTTTGGTACATTTTAACTGGTTCCTACCTCTATAAAATTTCTACTTTTTCCTCAGTTCTTCAGTACAATTTAGGCGCAACTCCACAGAAGTTAGCGGTGCTTGTTGTGAAACCTGCCTCTCTGAAATACTGTTTTTAAAAAAGTTGTTTTTGCAGCAGCATCGGTATTTCCTCCTCCTCCCCAAACCACCTCACCTTTTTCCACTCATCTATTCTTTCGACTATTATTTTAAGTACACCAGTAACAATATTGATGTAAGTTCAGTCCAAACGCTTAAAATAATAGAAAACCGCAGGCGAACCCTTTGGCTTCTCTTTGTGCTCGGCGTGGGACTGTTAGCACAAAAGCTGATAGCTGATAATGAGCAACCCTACGGAGAGGGATGCTGGAACACGGAGCTGTTTTTGCGGGCTGATCCCAAGTATAAGGAAGTTAATGGATGGCTTTATACTCGAGGCTCCAAGATGATGGGCTGGTGTCGGGTTTTGAGGGGATGGATAATAGGCTAATTGTTCTGAACAGATAACAGCAATTTGCAGCTGGATGGATATAATGGGGCATTCATGCTAGAACATTTTTACATGTGGTAAAGCAATTTTTTTTTAGTCTTTATAAAGCTATTTACCAAGGAATTTAATACAAGAGAAAATTAATAATTTTGAAAGAGCTGAATTTCTTAACTAGGATATCCTACCTGCACACCTGACAGCGAATTCATCAGCTGCTTCAAGGAGCAGTTACACTGCAAATGGTTTCAGGATGTACTGTGGAGCATTGTGTGCTGCCTGCATTACCTGCAGGATTATCTGCAAAGACAAATACAGATATAAATATAATCAGGATGAGGAACGACCCCTATTTTAATAAAAAGTATCTATGGCCGTTGTATCTGTAAAATACAGAATAACTGAAATGAAGGTAATTTGATAACCTTGTGGAAATAAGAAGCTCGGGTATTTAAGTCCTTTCTGGAGCCAGAGTGGCAGGGCTGAGCCCTGGCTCTGCTGCAGCCTGTGCTCCCTGCGGGCAGCCAGGAGGGATCTCCAGCTGCAGGCCCGGGACAGCAATGGCTTGGAAGGGTTTGTGCCAACAAGGGTGGCTCCATTACTGCTCTCCCAACTAATGCAAAGGATAATAGAATCAGAAAGAGAGGTCTGGAAGGGGCCCCAGTAAGCCCTTTAATTGGTTTCCTGCCCGAAGGCAGAGTGAGCTGCACTTATGCTATTTCTGGTAAATGTGAGTCCAACCTGTTCTCAAAGGTCTCCTCTGAGGAGGCTGTGCCAGCTCGGAGCACAGGGCAGCTGCTGGTGACACCCAAGGTGGGAAGGATGGAAAGGCAGAGGTGGAGAACCAGTTAGCCAGGAGGGGCTGGGTGCAAGAGTAAGGGAATGTGATAAAAAGAAGTGAAAAAGGGGAAAAATCTCAGCCATAGCATCTATAAGAAAAATCTAAAGAATGTGGAGCATAGGACACACAAGCCAGAGCAAGGCTGTTTGTCAGGAATTAACTGAGGAAACCTGGAGTTCATACAAGAGGAAGTTAGGTAAGAGGAGGAGGAGTTGTACAGCAGGAGAAGTGGAACCCTCCCACATTTTATTATTTGATTTTTAAAATAATGTTATTCTACTTGTTACTTAATCAGTGATCCTATGAACATCCATGCAATTGTTCCCATGAATTCTCTGCAGATACTCAGAGCACACTTCACTAATTGCTGTGATCTAGAGGTGGTGGCTGTGTCTGCCATATCCATGAATTAGTCTCACTGTCAGCACTGAAGTGTTTCCATATAAAGGTGAGAGCACATTATAGTCAGGTGTGAAAGCCCAGCTAGAGACATAAAGTTCTTTTCTGAACATTTAATGCTGCTGCTGAGAAGCTGCTGGACCATCAGGGAGAACTTCTTTCTAAGATAAAATATTCAATAACTACATTTTTACAAGCAATTTGGATCTGAAAACCGTAGGCCAGAACTGGATGGGGAGAGGAATGTGGAGAAAAGAGGAGGAAATGGAGCCTGAGCACTTCACCTGGTATAAATGAGCTTGCTGTCTGTGCTGGATGACTTGACATTCTCCATGCCAGGCTGGAGACAGGCATCCTCAGGACCTTGTTTAGGTGCTGAATACCTCTGCAGTTCTAATGTGGTTCAGCCAGCTGGGGTTACCACATCCAGGAGAGGAGAACAGGGGTCACTGCAGCAGAGGTTAAACAGGCTGTCTGCTCAGGCTGTGGGGAGGATTCCTTTTGGCCTTAAGGCCATGCATCCCACAGGTGTCCAAAACCAGTGGGTGACCCCATTCTCAGCCTATACCTGCAATGGAAATTTCCTCAGAAGAGCAAGTGTCTCGTCAGACACTTGCATCCCACCTAAGCAGTGCAGAGGTGGCTCTGGAGAGCCATATGGCCTTTGTTAGAACAGGAGGCAGATGGAATTGTGCAGAGATTAAAGCTCCATAAAAAGAATTGAAGTTACAGCACACAGTATGTGGCTATTCATTATCACCAGACACATTGCCTCAACACTGATTGCATACAGGGGTGAAAATCTTTACAAGGTAGGATAAATTACACAGGTTTTACTTAGCAATATGCTTTTCAAACACACGTCAGCAGAACCAGAGAAGCTGCATTTTACAGAAAGCTGCTCTAAGTCTCTTGTGCTAAAGGGACTGCAGCATGAACTGTGCAGGGCTGGGATGCATCAGAGGGGCCCCAGGTGAGCCAGCGATGACAGGAGCCTGATGATAATGCTTGTCTAAGTTCCAAGTAGGGAACAGCACCATACCACATCACCAGCTCTGGGCCAAATCCCACATTCCCCCATGGTGCAATCGATGTTTGAGCCTGGGGTGGCACTGAGGAGCCCTGGGTAAGAAAGGAGGCTCTGCCATACCCTGCAGTGTGGCTGTCCCACACTGAGGGCTCCCCAGAACAGAGCAGGGCTCTGCACACAGGTAACACCGGGGGCTTTGTGCAGGAGGGTCGTGCTATAGAAAGGCAGCCTTTGACTCAGGTGTCAGGTGTTGAGCACACTATATGAGCACAGCAGAATCACATGATTACTGCAGAGAATGTCCCTGAACTAGTAAAAAGCTTCACCAGTGAGGCAGGAACTCTAATAACTCTGATCAAAGTTTTGCTTTCCTGCCTCTTCTCCATGCAACACTGAAATGTGACAGCATGGCCAGCAGGCAGCTACACCACCACAGTTCAAAACCTTCTGTCCCTGTCTTTCCTAGAAAGTTTTAAATTAGCCAGCTGAAGACCATAATGCTGGCTTCTCCTAGTGTGCAAACAGAGCCAGTGGTCATTCTGGCCACCACAAACAAGGGGGTACCTGTTTGCAGAGAGCAGGGCAAACCTGCAGCCCTGCTGCTGAAACCCTGCCTGGATTCCACCCACATGACCTCACTTGGGAGACAACTCATGGCTGCATGTACTGCTCCCAGGCCAAGTTTGAGGCAAGAGATTCCTTCTGTGTCTCCAGTGTTATTTTGGTGTATTTTATTTGGCCCAGAATTTGGGAAAACAAAAGGGAGGTTTTCCGTAGGGAGTGGAATGAGGAGGCAGGAAGGGCTACCATATTTCTGCAGACGGAAACTCCTACAGTGTTGGAGTCCAGCACTGCTGCAAGTGTCAACAGATCAAATGTGATACAGGAGGCCCTCTGCCAGCTCTGCTACTGCAGCAGCACACTGGGAGGAAAGCAGGCACCAATATCCAGTGCCAGGGGCGAGGGGCAGCCTCTGGGAGTGAGCACAGTCCTGTCCCTGCAGTGGGACATTGGCAGGGCAGGGCTGACCAGGGAGGCTCCAGCCAGGCTGCTCAGGCCACCTGCTCAGCCAGGCACGGTGGCAGCAGCTGTGACAGGATCTTCATACGTGCAGTTCTTGCCCACTTGCTGCCTCCCAAGGAAGACCCCCAAAATTTCAGTGCCCCCTGGGCACCACAGCACAGACTGTGCCCCTGAGTGCCAGGGTGTGATTCAGGGCAGTGGCTGCTGAGGGCAAGGGATTGAGCAGTGATGAGCTGTGTTAGTCATCCTCTTCCCAAGCACGAGTGGGATAGCACTGGATTATTTCAACACAGTTGGATGTGGGAGGAAGGTAGGCCTGGAAACATTTTCATGACAGCATAGTTCTCAGCTCTTTTAAAACACCTCTCATGTTGACACCCAGCACAGTGTTTCAAATAAATGCTATTTCCTCTTGTAGAGCAGCAAGGAAAAATGCTGTCACAGGTTTTATAACAAACATTAGGTAAGCAGCTATCATCCCCATTGTGCAATCTGGGATTCAGGTAGGAAAACAATCCATAGATGGCTAAGAGAGAAGCACTGTGTGTCTCAATAATCTGAATGGGGAGTGAACCTCTTGAGGACCATTGAGAAAGGACAGGGTTGAATGGGTTAGTGGGACAACTTCACACAGCTAAGTGTGAAGAACAAAAAGGCGTCATTTTGAGACTGGCAGCTGAAAACTGTCTGAAGGAAATGTGAGTTATTTGTGTTCAGCTGAGTTCTTGTTTCTCTCTCATGATGTCACAAAAATGTGCTGTGGTCTGCCTACAGCAATTGCCTGTCCTTCTAGCAGGTTTGATCCAGCGTGTAGTGTCACTGGTGACGTCTGTTTGTACTATAAAAAACCAAAAACCTTATGAATGGGCTTCTAACCTTCTTTTTTTTTTTCCCTACCTGCTGCCTCAGTACTTCAGTTTCCTCCCGAGTTCACAATACCCCAGAAATCTGAGAGCTGCCTGTCTCCTGCCTTGCTCTTGGGCAGACATATCAGAACTTCCTACTCAGCTGTACCTCTCTCTGAAGGGCTTTGTGTTGGTCCTCTCCAAACCCTGCATGTGCAGAACTCCCTTTGGAGGGAAGCATTTAGGGATCCTGAGCAAGTACAAGGTTCTCAAAATCCACTGAGTAAATCTCTGAATGGCAACACAAGGAAAGCTCCCATATACAATTTTTGGCTTACTTTGGGAGGGGTTAATGGGATTCAAACAAGAAGTAGTTAGGATTGTATTAGGATTCTAGCATTCCTGATATCATATATCCAGACTAAGAGTGTTCCCTGCACAAGTAGAGCCTATGTACAAGTTGAGTACTACAGGTAAATAAATACAGATAAATGCTGTCTGGCTGTTTGTGATCAGCTTTTTAAAGGCAAGAATATTTCTTTCTTACCAAGCAAACTTGAAAGTAAAGGGAATCAAGACAGTAAGCTAAACATGCACTCTAAAACTGCTTAGCCCAACATTCAGAGCAGGTTGCTGTCAGCTTGCATTTTTAAAAACTCTGAAGCAGCCAGCTGAGTTAGCTGAGCTGCTACCAGCAGGTCAGAAACACCCCGTGGTGGTGGTTACCACGCTCCCTGCACAGAGATTCAGCAGCATTGATAAAATGATAGGAACAGCTTCATCCCTGGCTGGTGTACAGGTGCTACCAGTTCTGCAGGCACTGGAGAGGGTGTAAGTCCTGCTTTTGAAACAGGAGGGGTGCATGACCATGAAAATGTCTATATTCAGGGTGGGTGTTTTTATCTCAACCAAGTGTTTCCAATGACGCATTTTACTGACAGTGACAAACTCATTAGTCTTAAAATCAGGGTGACAAGTTCTGATTATAAGAGTTTGCATAAATAATTAGTTTCACGTTCAAATGTATCTCATTTTGCATGTTTTAACACAGTAGATTTTGAATGCTCTTCAGGGATTGTCACTGAAACAACATCAAGTAATACAGTATCAGCTTTGTCTTATTGGGACATTATTCCACATTCAAATATATTCAGACTTGTTCATTTTTCCATTCAACAATTCACCCAAGTAGTTCTAATGTTACTTTCCTGTGTTACATTAACCTTCTCTGGGGTTTAATACTTTAAATATTTATAGACTGTTGTAATGCCCAAATAATCACATTTCTAGTCCTCAATACCTCCTGCATGGTGGTAACACCTACATTTTAACAGAAATTAGACCTTTTAAATTAATGTAGTTGAATTAACAGAAATTAGTCCCTTAAAGGACATAAATCACAGCATAGTGATTTGCCTTCTTTTTTGTTGGTTTTTGTTGGTTTTAATTGACTGTCAATACATGATCAGTCACGTGGGATGTTCCATATCTGGTAGAGGGAGGGGACACAAAAGATTCAGATCCAAGGAGCAATCATAATTTTTCTGATGTGTCTAATAGCATCACTGATGTTTGAATTTTGGACAAAGAAACAAACATGCACTACAATTTTTTTTACAGTTAGGAAGAAAGCTCATGCAGATGTTGAGTGCAGAATTTACACAAACTCAGGCATTTGTGTGATTTGTGCCTCATGCTGTCTTGGGCAGCTGCCAAAAGTGTAAGCTGCTCAGAGACTATTTGTTTCCCCTGAGACTGAATATTCCCTGTAATGCAAGATGTTTTTAAAAAGTAATTTGCTCACTGTGATATTAGAAGTCCTAATGAGTGGATCCATATTTCCTTGTGGGTCTTGTCTGCTGGAAAATCCTGGCAAACCTTTAATGAATGTTGTGTAATCTCTGTCACTTGTTTGTGGATCTAATTTTAAGTATGGGTGTTTGATTTGGAGGATTTTTACTACTTTAGGAGAGACCAGAATTATTTGCCTTTCTGTGACCAGCATTGTTTTGGACATGAAGTGATGTACCTGTGAATGAGCCAACCAACACTGCTGCTGTGTGCAGTGTGAAATGTCAGTGGGCTGTTCATAGGACTGAGTGCTGTTTCCCCGCTCAGTGTTTGCAGATGTGGGTCCCAGCAATGCAGGTTTCTGTGCCTGTCTCCAGCACAGTGGGCAGGGAGAAGGGGCTGGGAGTAAACAGCTCGTGCTTCAGGTTCCAGGTTCCCAGGGAAGCACTGCATCCCAAAGTGGATGTGTGAACTACATGGGAATTTGACTCATCCAAAAGTTTTAATAATTTGTCCTTTATACTGGTAGTGCTCTAGAAAGTCTGCCTACCTCATCTTGGTGTAGCTGCAGTTTTGCAGCCACCACTGTACCCAAATATTCCTGTTTCCTGAGGCTGTGTCCTGCCTGCCCAGGGCATTGAGGAGTTGTCTGAGCAGAAAGACCTTGCTCCTACCATGCTTCAGTCTGGTTTTCCTGTGACATAAAACACACATTCTTGTGTCCCCAGAAGGCGATGTCTTTGCTTTCCAGCTATCAGTGGTGGTGAATAGTTCATGGATGAGAAGGGGAAGTTGTTTTCACAAAATCGGAATATGAAACAGAAACATTTTAAAAGACTGATGTTTCAGGATTGAAACAGCAGAACCACCATGTTGGTATCAGAGGCAGATAAATTGAGCAAGCTGTTTCTCAGAGAAAGACATTAAAATAGAGGTGTCTCATACATGTACACACACACACATGAATATATATGTAATTGAAATACTTTTGAAAACATTTTGTCATATCTTAAAGGCAGCTGGACTATTGATTTCCATTCTGCTGTATTTGTGGCTACCTGATGAGTTCTTGTGTATCAGGTTGGAGAGGCCGATGTTTTGGGATGGAGTCAGCCATTAATCTTTGTGACATTACCTGTTTGTAACTATTTGGACATGGTTGTCCACATTTAGGTAGTACTGCAGGCATGAAAAGGAAACAAAGAACATTTCCAGTTATCAAATCCACTCAGATCACCTCTCTATTCTCACCTGTGTCCTTGGGACACTCCTCAGCCTCCCAAGATCTATGAGAAACAGGAAGAGGATTCCTTGGGGCGTTTCACTTAAAACCAAGCACAGCAGAAGATCCAGTGCTATCTGCAAGGCAGCTCCACCTCCCTGATTCCCTTCCCAGCCTTGGACACAGATCTGAGCAACATGAGAGCTGCTGTGACCTGTGTCATCTGGCAGTGGCCCCAAGAGCTCGTTTACTCTGAGAGTTTTTCATTGGATTATAATTACAGCACTGAAACCACACGAGTGGGAAAGCTTTGCCCATGTGGAGAGGGGCTCATTCAGGTACAGAACTTTGCCAGCTTTAATACCAGTGTGCTGTCAGTAAAGCCTCACTCCTGACAAAGCACTGCAGCAGGCCATGCCTCGGCTGGGGGTTGCCAGCTCGTGTGAAGTTCCAGCTTTGTGCCTCTGCTGCTGGCCCTGGGCTGCAAGAGGAGCCCAGGGCAGGGAGTGACCAGCTCTGAGCTGTGCACAGCCTGCAGTCACTCCCACACTGACCACTGGGCAGGAGAGAAGTGGTCTGAGGAGATTATTCTGGGGTTTATTGCTCCCTTCAGCCAAAAGATCATGAGTCCCTTTTTCCTTCAGGAATCCTGCCTTGTCAGGGGTTCAGCTCTCAGGGTGCTGAGCCCCACTGTGAGGGTGAGGGCTCTCTCTCCACAGTGTCAATGGCCATGGAGAACACTCCCCATCCTTTGGGAATGTCCAACACATTTCAGAAGTGGCAAGCACCTCCCGGCACTGGAGGTGGCAGAAATGCACAGAGCAGACCAATGTTTTGCATTTGGACCAGACTGCTTTGAAGGACGTGAGGAAGTTCATTATGCTGGAGATGAGCCCGCTCCTGCTTTGACTGAAGCGAGTAGTATTTTATTTTTGTGCTTTGATGTAGACAGGAGCAGGACTGGACCTGCTGTGAGAGTGATTGATTTTCACCAGCCTGTGAGTGGTGAGCAGAAAGCAGGGCAGGTTGACTGCTGCACAGCATCAGTCAGCTGCACCCAGCATCACCATCTCCTTCACACTTCCCTCCACCCACCTCCATCAAAGAGCTCCTCTTCATTAAAGCACTGCCCCTGCCTCTGTGCTTGCTTTAGAAGTGTTATGACACTGCTGTGAAGCACAGAATTCCCTAAAGCCTCACAGAGAAAAGATAAATGAGGCATCCTGAGCAATTGACTAAAGACACAAAAAAGGGAAGAACACGATGCTGATTTCAGCAAATATCTCTGCTTCCACAACACTTACTCACTGTTTGACTACTCCATAAACTCGTTATATAAGGAAACATCTCAAGAATAGCCATGAAGATGACAAAGAAAGAAGTGAGCCATGTTTTTCCCCTGCTCCCAGTAGGACTGATGTTGAATTTGGCCACAGCCAAAATGGCTTGATGGAGTTTGAAATATATATGAGCATGAACCATAACTGAATCTCATCTCTGATAAAGTTCAGCATTTGAGGTATTTTAAGTGTTCTTCTATCATGCTCTTGTTGTTCAAATTTATTTGAATGGATTATGTCTGGAGAATGTCCATAGAAAAATATACTAATAATAAATACAATGGTTGATTAGCTATAATTAGCTAATTAGCTAAAAAATTAACAGGGAGCCAGCAGCACAGCCTGCAATGAACTCTAGACTAAAAGTGATTACAAATATAGTGGAAAGTTGTGCTTTGTTCCTTCAAAAGCCCAGGTAACAACCCAGTGATGCATCCCTCTGCTGGCTCTCTCACTGGTTTATTTTCATACAAATCCATTTGTTAATGTAGCTCAAGGGAATAGTGGAAAAAGCAAAGAAGAAGAGTTGTGCTTTCTATTCTAGTAGCTAGGATGGGGGTGGATGGGTGGGTGAAAGGGAAATGCATGTTTCAATCTGATCAAGAAGCACATGCTCCAGTTTGATGGTGCAGGGCTGTTGACATTTTCTCAAGCAATAAATAAGAAATGTCACATAATTCATCATTCCTGGATTTAGTCTTTCTCATGCAGTCTGGCTGCCTCTTCCACAGTCCTCCAGCTGCAGCTGAGGCTTTGCTGGGGTGTTTTGGCCGTAGTGGGGACCTGTCCTCCTGCAGGAGCTGCAGGCTCTGAAAGCCAGGACAGCATAAGGAGGGGTGTTTGGGGTTAAGCCCTGTGAGACTTGTGGTTAGTTCCTTCTCTCTCTGATTCCCAGGGTTCCTGCTTGGGGAGGGAGCAGCCAGGTTCAGAGTTTGGGCAGGGCTCACCATCCAACACCACCTGATGGACCACATACAAAACTTCACCTAAAAAAAAAAAAAAAGTTTTAGATTAAGTTTCCAATTAACTTTGGCTTGCTAGGGGTAAAACCAAAGCAAAAGAGAATATCTGGCAAGTTAAACTCTCTCATTTCTCAAGCATGAGGTCTTGAAATATTTTATTTCATTTACTTTCAGCTTTAAGAAACAAGAGCGAACACTGTGGCAGAGGCCTAGATTTAAGAAATGCCAAGGAAAAATAAGAAACTGTTGTAGAAAAACTTGTATTGTCACTGTTGTAATGTGGCACTGTAGCAGCAATCTGGTAATGGGCAATAAAACTGAGATGTGTTTGCTTTGAAGAGCACTTAGGTTATGGAATAAAATCACATGCATCAAAATTATGGCATAGCCTCATGTATTGCATAATGTATTGCATAAGAGAAAATAGAGAATAGCTGCTTCCCATTAAGACTTTGTCACATGGACAGGTCATGGATGCCAACAGGGGATGAAATTTCACTGGAGAAAGCAAAACTGAAAAAAAATTGATTCAGTTGACTTCCAAAATCACACTTCATTCAAAGTAATTTTTTAAACTATTATTGTTCCAACCAAGATGATTGTAACTATACAAGGCTTGACAGAAGGATATTTTTGCGATGTCAAGTGTAAGCCCTTTTGATTCAATCAAAAGATCATTTAAGTCTCTTTGCCTGTAATTTCTCAAGTGTAGTCAGGCTCTTTCTTTCTGTGGATTTTTCTTACAGCAAAAGGCAAAAGAAATATTTTTAATTGGTTGAGGAGCTCTGGCACCAAAACTATTTTAATTAATTGTTTCTAAACTTGGAATGCATATAGAATTTACTTCAGGCTTATTAAATCTTGCTGCAATACTGAAATTTTCCATTTAGCCTAAACAGAGTTTTACAGATTAAAAGAAATAAAACCGAAGGGAAAGCAAGCCCACACTCTTTATTACATTCATCTTTTTTTAGAATGACAAAATTAAATCAACACCCACATAAAATATAATTGCCAATATCATACCACTTCTTTTTTCAGAGCCAAAGAAGACAAAAATCCATCATTCCCACCTCCAGGTCAGCTGCTCAGCGCTTTTTCCCTGCCAGGAGGATTGCTGTGCCTCGCTGTGCCAGCAGAGGAGCCCGCGAGGGGTGGTGGGGACCGGGCAGAGCCGTGCCGTGATTTTGGGGAGCGCAGGAGCGCACCGGGTCCGCGGAGCGCCCTTCGCGGAACCACCCCCGATCGGCAGCCGGGACCGCCCCGGGCCCTGCGGCCGCGCTACCGCCTCTTCTGCGCGGCTGTGCTTCATTATCCGAGGGAAGGTGTTTCTGAGAGGGGTGGGTGCCAGGCGCTCGGTCTCTGAGGCAGAGGGGCGCCCGCGGGCGCGGCCCCAGAGCTGCCCGCCCTCGGGACGCGGCCGGGCCCGGGCTGGCACTGCCTGAGTGCCCCTGGCGCTCAGGGAGCAGCTCCGGGCCTCGCAGCACACGCAGCGACTGCAGAGCCTCGGCTTTCCCGAAGGATCCCGGCCGCGGGTGCAGCCAGGCTCTGCAGGGCCGGGGCAGTGTAGCAGCCCCGCAGGGAGGCAGAGCTCTGCTCCGGTGCGGGTGCGGAGGGGAGCCCGGGCAGCCCTGCTGGGAACGGCCCGGCCCGGCCCTGCCCGGCCCCGCCGGAGCTCTGCTGCTGTGTCCTGCTGCCCTGAGCAGGGTAAAGGCAGCACGGACACACCTGCTGCTGCTGCTGCTGCTGCTGCTGCAAAGGAGCTGTCTTTCTGCTGCCCAGAGACATGCACAAATACCTGCGGTCCCACCGAGCCCTGCTCGGGAGCTGCTGGTCCTGCAGGGCAGCAGGGATGAGGCTGATTGAATTATGAGTTAATCAGTTTCGATCCGGCTCTCTGCCACTAATCAAATGGCCCTGCTCGGCTCAGCACGGTTGGGAGCGTGCCTGCCCTCGGTGCCAGGGTGGTTCCAGTGCATCCTGACGAATGCACAAACCACGGCCACGTTTTCTGTGAAGGCTTAGGTCATGCAGAAATCCCTACTGGAGAGCTGTACAACAAAACACTTCTTGTCCTCTTTGTGCAGACTGTACCAGTATTTTGTTTGTTACAAAGGCTGAAAAGTAGGACAGAAGGATGTGTGGAAAACAGCAGTATGCTGATTACTGTGTCAAATTTTATTTGTGAGTAACAGAGGTACTGAGAATTGCCGGGGTTGATGATTTGGGGCTGGGAGCCCTGGGGCTCTGAAAGGGCCACTGGTGCTACTTTTTGCAGAAGGAGTTAAGGCCTTGCATCAGCAACACACAACTTCCTCTAAACTGCTGGCTTAAAAGTAACTTTAAAAAAGTATTTAAAACAAAAGTGTGTTTTGTGGGAACATATTACTTACTCAGGGAATTTTCTTAATTTTCTTTTTCTTCCTCAATGTAATTTTTTCTTTGTAGCTGCCTGAAACTTGTGGTACAAAATCATGTACTGCTTCTTCAGTGCATTCCAGCTGACTTCCAAAGACTGCTGCCGTAAGAAGGAAAGTGCTTGGTTTTGGTTTATTGATACAAAAGAGGAACATGATATAAATAATTTAGATGACTCGTCTTTGCCAAAGCCTTGTTAACCTGAAAGTTCCCGATTCATGTCAGGGTTCACGTGGGCTCTGGCTGCTGTACAGCCGGGTCCAGCTGCAGCAGCCACAAGCATGACTGAAGTGGCCACAAGATAACACTGGTGTTAAGGGCAGAGGCTGCAAATTCTCTTTTGAATAATGACATTTACAGAGCAGGTAACTGCAGTTCAGATTGCTGGGTCACTTGGTGCCTTTTCAGATGGCCTAAATGGAGAAAAACCCAAACCCCACTTGTTCATACAGTACTCAGCTACACGGAGTCATTGTTGCCCATGATTTTAAAGAATTTTAGAGTTTGATTGAAAACATGACCTCATTGCTTCTTCACGAGGGGCAGAGGGGCAGGCCCTGCTCTCCCCTCTGTGTACCTGTGACCCGAGGCACGGCCTGGCGCTGTGCCAGGGCAGGGAAAGGTTTTCCCCAGAGGTGTCTGGACACTGGCACAGCTCCCCAGGGCAGCGGGCACAGCAGCACTGCCAGAGCTCCGGGAGCGTTTGGGCAGCGCTCTGGGGCACCGCTGTGGCTGTGGGGTGTCCTGGGCAGGGCCGGGAGCGGCACTCGGGGATCCTGGGGGCCCTTCCAACTCGGCATATCCTGTGAAATATATTTATCCACTTACAGACAATATCTAAATAGAGACATGTATTCAAAATATTTAACGTGGGGCTGTAACTCAGGACTTGAAGAAACGAGCAGTGCTGGAAACCCGGTGCCTTTTGACCTGCCGGGCGGATGGAGGAAGGGCGGCCGCGCTGGGCGAGCTTCCCCACAGCACACGGGTCCCCTGACCCTGGGCGCACCCCGGGAATCTCCTTCGCCGCTCCT
>VXBR01007110.1:355576-469801 GCA_013400215.1 Cisticola juncidis | reverse complement strand
CGTCCTCGGCCCCGGTCTCCGGAGGCAGCGCGGCGCCCTCGGTGTTCCCGCCCGAGGGTGCCGGCCGGACCGCTTACGCCCCGGTCGGCGTCTCCGAGGCCGACTCGCGGCCGTCGCCGCCCGTGCCGCTCCCCCTGGAAGGACAGGCTGCCGAGGAGCCCCCGGCCGCCAAGGATGCCGCCCCGCTGCTGCCCAAGGAGGAGGAGGAGGAGGGGGATGAGGCAACTGCGCTACCCCCTACCAGTGCCGCCGGCAGCCTGTCAGCTGCCAGCCGGGAATTCGAGGAGCGGAGAACGCAGCAGGAAGACATCGAGGAGCTTGAGACCAAGGCGGTGGGCATCTCCCCGGATGGCCGCTTCCTGAAGTTTGACATCGAGATTGGAAGAGGCTCTTTCAAAACTGTCTATAAAGGACTGGATACTGATACCACTGTGGAAGTTGCCTGGTGCGAGCTACAGGTAAAATAAATAAATAAAAGATGTGAATTGTCACAGTACAGTCACTCTCCCAGGTGCTAGTCATTGTGCTTGAAGGGGGTAAAACCCATCAGCTCGAGGTCTGCTTAATTCAGAAGGAGCTGCAGACCTTACCTGAGGCAGTCCTTTGGAAGAAAGGTGTACATCCTTTCCGTAGTGTCAGTTTGCCTTTTATTATTTTAAATACTGTACTCTCTGAAGAGTCTTTTAACTATATTGCTACAAAGTGTGCTATGGCTCTGTTTCATATAGTGTCTTGAATTTTGTGCCTCCAGAAGGTAGCTTGGAGGATTGTAAAATCACTTGTACAGCTTCAGGCAGGCTGAGGGAAGGTGTGTAAGGGAATGTCGGTTTGAGCTACCCTTAATGTTTGAGGATTGTCTAGGTGTTTTTCTTAAGAAAAAATGTGAAGACATGAATTTCACAGACGTTTGACAGGTAGTGGCAGTGCTTTCTTGTGGGATAGATAACTCTAGAATATACACAAGCCATGTAGTATATCACACATTTAGTTTTGCAAAGCTGTATTTTTCATTCCAACTTCCAGACTTCATACTTGCTAACAGGGACAAGGAAAGGAAGAAATTGTCTTTTTTTCTGAAGTTTTAGAAAACACTGTAAAGTTTAGCCTTTCTAGGTGACTGGTGGGTTAAACTGGACTAAGGTGCTGCTCTTTGGTCAGGTTTCTAGACCGAGTAGAGTCTGAGTTTTGTAGGAGCCCAGTCTGAGGATGGCAAGAACACCCTGAGCTCCCTGCGAGTCAGAGCTTGTGTAACAGACGCAGGTTGCTGTGCAACAACCTGAAAAGAAGTGGGAAGAGCCTGGAGAACCAGGAACAAATACCTGGTGTGCTGGTTTGTTTTCAGAGCCTCAGAGTTAAGTGAAAAGGTTTAGTGTTTGCATTTTAGTGTTGGGTTTTGGGGCAATTCATAGAAGTGTTCGTGTAGTGCATCTTTATTGTTGGTTGTGTTCCCATCCAATTTAGAGCAGACAAAAGAGCATTGGGTGAAAATCCCAAGGCTCTTTGTAGGGTTTTGAAGCAGTCAGTGGCTCACAAATGATTGATTGCAGTAACTGCACCAGAACTTTCTCCAAAGCACTTGTGTATCGGTTCCAGTCAAACCGAGGGAATTTATTAAAAGGTTTCTTAATTTGTATTCATATTTGCTTTTGGATGGTTGCTCAGGCATTCTACCAGTATCTCGGTTCATTATCTTGTTGCCATTATTCGGGGCTTACTAACTGTGGAAGACATCTTCCAGTTTTCTTTGTGACTCTTCAGCATGCCCTGCTCCTCCAAGCTAGCTACATACTTGCTGTGGTGGTCTGTTTCAGCACTGATTTTAAATTAAAAGTGAAATGATCAAGTGTTGGGCTCTGCTGAAGCTTTGCTTGTGCAAGCTTTACTGTGAGGAGATTAATAACACATCAAAATTATACGACTTTTATTTGGAATTTTAATCTTTTAAATTTTCGGGTTCTGTGACTTTAATCTCTGACGAGTGTTTTAATCTTCACACTTACTGATCAGAAACTAACATCAGTTTGGCATCAGTTGCTTTTTACCAATGTTGCCTCTTGAAGTGTCTTAATCATGGTCAGTACCATGTGGAGAAACTGAAGAAACATCACCTTTGAAGGAATTTAATAAAGAAGCTCATTTTTAGAGGGCATGTTGCTGTGCTTTCGATTGATTGGTGAATTTCATGAGTAGTATTGAAGTTGACAAGTTGCAAAAAGCATGAATGAAAATATTTGCAAGGGGGAAATACTTGATGTATTGCTCAGAGGGAACTGCATTGCAGGAGTGCCTTGTGAGTTAAGTTAAGCCTGGTTCCAAAGGCTGTATTTTTCCTCTCAGGAGGCAGTACAAAGTGACAAGTTTAAAATAGGAATGTACATTTTATAGTTGTTAAAAGTATTTGCTGAAGGAGCTAGACTCTACAGCTAGTAGAATAATTTTAAGTCCTGTTTTATTGTTTGTGGCTAGAAAGAAAAGGAGGAACTTGGTATTTATTGGGATGGTGGTTATATCCTCTTATACAGGAAAATGTAATTGTTGGTGGGTTGATATTTGTTATGCATGATTTGTATCAAAATGAAATCTGCATTCACAAAGATGGACTGAAGCTTAGATGTTATTGGTTTTCCGGGATGCCATGGTTTGAGGATTGGTGAAGCTTCAAAGCATAAATATTTTATTAGGGAAATGTGAATTATTTTTGTCCATGCTGTGTTTTGTCCATGCTGTAACCATAACTAACTGATGGTTACTTTTAATTAGCTTGAAATAATATTCCTCAGCAATAATATTTTTCTCTATATTCCTGCTAGCAAGTGTAGGCATCTGAGGTGTTCCACCTCCCCAGAGTCTTTTAAACGGCGCTACTGAAGATTTTGTGTTGATGTCTGGCAGAGTGACTTGCTAATTCTGAATAATGCAGTTATGCCTAATTTTTTTGTATGTGCTGTGTAGCAGTGAAGATCAAAACCTGAGACTATGACTGTGCTTCCTTTCAAAGGAAGTTTAGATTCTGTTTATGAAATGCATTTGTGTTCCCAAGTTAGTGAAACTGGAGGATATTGCTCATGTCCTCAAGGCTCTTGAATTGCCTTGTAATCGAACTGCCCCTTCTGCTTGATGAATTACTGTGGAGGAAGTGGAAGGGGGAAGAGCTGAAATTCACTGGGTGACCTACTGGTGTTCTTAGTATCTCCAGTAGGCCAAGGTCCTGGCCAACACTGTGGTTTTTGTGGATCTGTGGAAGATGAGTTAATTTTGTTGAATGTAACAAAAACCCAACACAGGCGTGACAGATGGACTATCCTAGTTTACTTTGTGACCTGCCCATATGAAGCAAGTTGTAAATGAATCTACTTTAAAATATGGTGTGCAGGTGTTTAAATGTGAAATACCTGCCCTGCTGTGAATGTAGTGGAGCTGTGAAGAGCTCAGCACCTACTGCTTCCTGCCAGTGCTCAGCTTCAGTTGCTGCAAGGAAATTGTTAGTGTAGTGTTGGCCTTCAAATACTTCTATTCCCCTGTATGTATTCATCTCAGCTCTCGTTATTCTGAGTCAAGTGTGCCTCCTGCTGTTGTCATTAGCACATCTCATAAATTGACTAAAATAGTAGTTAGGGTTACTAATTAAAGGATTTTTAAGTAGTTAGATGTTGACAAAAGTGGTCTTTGTAAATTATGTTTGAGCAGTGAGCTTGTCACCTCAGTACAGTTCAGGTAACGTTGTGGCTAAAATGTGATGTTGAAGCATCCCCTGATGCTTTCAGTTTGCAAGGTAATACTCATATGCCGGAAGTAGCAAGGCACATAGTTGGCTGTAACAGGCAAATCTTAGTGCTGTTGGGTCATCCCACCGAGTCCCTGTGTGAGGGGTTTTAAATCAAGATTGTAATGTAACTGCTGGTGTACAGAACAGTACAGATAGGTGCAGTCACTTGCTGGACTGCAAAATTTTCTATCTAGAATTGCTCTGGGTTGTTCAAATTAGTGGCTTTCAAATAGGAATGTGCCTGCTGATGTGGAGGTAAATGGGCTCCTTTGAACTATTTGCCAGGCATCTGAAGACTTGCCTCTCATTTGGGCAGAGTGTTCCTTAAAGGAGGCTCGAGTTCTAAGCTGTTGCTGTGAAGGTGTTTGCATTGTTTGCAGACACGTTCCTGGTAGCTGGTGTGCACTGCAGAGCAGCCCTGCGTGTCTGTGTGGCTTGTCCCTCTGTCCCTGTGTCCCTGGTGTGCTCTGACGAAGGCTGGCTGGGCACTCGGCACCCACAGCTCAGGAGGCACCTTCCTGCTGGTGGGTTGCTTTGCTGTTCTTACACCGCCTTCAGTGTGGGGTCAGGTTATTCTGCTGAACTGTGGGCTGCTGGAGGGTTCTTCCCAGGCAACACAGAGTCTCCAGGGGTAAGAAATGAGCTGGGCAGGGGAAAGTGGTGCACCAAGTTTGTTGTACTCATTACTATTCTGAGGGAAAGCTGACTGTGAATTTGGTTACCTTCAGTTATAAATCATCTGAGTAATAAATTGGTGTAGGTTACATGTGTGCAGTTCTCTAGCAGATGTCTAACTACAAACCAAGTGTAGTGTACAAACACTCCAGCTTACAAATGGAATTTTCTTACATAGGAAATAGTAATGAAAAACCAGCTGGGAACTAGCATAATGCCAGAACTGGATGTGAGCTATGAGATTCTGTAGTGCACTCTGGTAAAAATGATAAAGCAACTGACACTTTGTAGCAGGAAACAGCGAGGTACTAAATAATATTTCCATCTGTCAGAATTCTTCTGAGTCTAACAGAGTCTAAAACCCACAGTGCAGGAAGTAGCTTGGATGTGATGTATAGCTTCACTTGTAGTGACACCTCAGATTTAACGATGCCTATCTTTATCTCTATATTTAATGGTGATTTTTAGGTCAGCAGACAACAATGGAATGCAGTTCCTGTACTCTGGAGTATAGACTCCACTGCAGACTTACCATGATAAATATCAGCTTGCTGAAGTCAATGTGTAATTCTTAAAATTCTCTATTCTTTCTGGACGGGCAGAGCTGAGAATGTCACAGAAGTTGCACATTCAAGTCCGACAACCAAAAAAGGTCTTGTATCACATAACTGTGGCATCCTGTAGGCTTTTTATTTTTTTCCCTTTTTACAAAGCTGATTGCATATTGCTCACTAGCAGTCCTGACTACAGACATGCTGGCTCTGATGCACAATCTTGTAGCTACATTAAAGCAAAATGGAAAATCAGATCTAGACCTTTCTGTGGTGAGAGGAAGCTGATGAGTGTGGACCTGGAATTCATCTGTCAAGCACTGTTGGAAAACAATTACATTCTGTTAGTTCTGGAGAAATAGTCAGTATCCTGAAACAAATACACATTCTTTGAAAGCTCTGACTGTGGTTTGATTCTGATTATTTAAAAATACATTTTCTAAACTTCTACTGGAAGATCAAGTCCGAGTCCAATGCAGTGTGTGGGCTCCTGTCTACCCTGTACCTCACATCAGTATTTCTGATACCTTACTAGTTTGTGAGCAGTCATGTGGCTGCAGCAGCAGTGTGCCTGCTGTCTGTGACTGCCTCTGGCCAGCTGCATCATTGTCACAAATGTAGATTAATCAAGGTATGTGACAATCTGTCAACATCGTGCTGTTCTTATTACCTCTTCTGTTTTCAGCTCTACAAATTGGAAAATACTGAAAGTAAAATCTGTAAAGCTGTAAGTGTATAATGGGAACTTTCAGGATGCTGGATTTCCACGTGTGTGTGTAGGGAACTTGAAATTTTGTGCAGTAAAGTCAAAATTCTTGCTGGTTTTCTATGTCGTAGGGCAGAACAAATTACTGGTACTTACTGGCTTCAAATCTCTGATGTGAAAGCTGCTCCTTTAGCTAAAGATGAAAACCCAGCCATATTCTTGAGTGTTTGTACTGTAATTGATACAATTGACAACTTGATAAATGGCATGGGAAAGGAGCCAGACTAATTACCTGCAGAAGTATCAACAGTGGTCAGGCTCCCTCCGACTTGACAAAGGTGACCCTGAAAGAGAGATGGGAGCTTTTGAAGTACATTCTGGAGCTGCAGCTGTTAGGGGACCTCTCCTTAGGAAAATAATCTTACCTCAAAGGGATAGCACTTTTGGAGATGGCTGTGGTTCAATTTGTAACTGGCTGGTTGTGAGGCAATAAATATAATCGGATAAGTACATTCTGAAAATGCAGCATTTCTGACGGAAATAAACGGGCACTTATTTGTGAGTTTGTGTGAGTTTGAGAGGTGCAGAATTAAATCTCTTAAATGAGCTTTGTTTTGGGCTGTTTTTGGTTTAAAACACTTAGCTTCATAACAAAACTTTTGAGGGCTGAGGAAAAGTACCAGGTCTATAATCTTTCTTTGTAAGGGGAAAAAAAACCACCCCACCTGATAAAAGCTCCCTGGAGACATCCTGTATAGAGTCCTTTGAGAGCTGTCGAGCAGAGTAATAAATAAAACAAGCAGTAATAGATCTGTGGTAGTCTCCATGGATGCAGTGCACAGTACAGTGCAGTTTTCAATCCCTTTTGGTTAGCAACATCCCTCTGGGCCACATGTTCTTTGTCTTATTTTTCTTTGTTGGTTTTGTTTGGTGCAGCATCTTGTTAAACATCACAGCTCTGACTGACACCCAGGTGCTCCATGCTGCATGTGACAAAGCTGGTGCTAAGCAGTGGCAGTCTTGATGCTTCCTGTCATGCATTTCCTGTAGAGATTACCAATCTTTTTTTGAAATTACTAATTGGTTCTTGCAAATCATGGCTGATTTGAAATAAAAGTTGAGTGTTTTTGTGTTTAGTTTGTCAGGCTACATAATGGATGTAACATTCAAGTTATAAGAAAGATAATAAATGTCATGTAAATTTGCAGTGCTCCTGCAGCTGGGCATAGGACTTTCTCTTGACTTAGCTTGTGTTGACTTAGCATGGTTTTGTTGTTGGTGGTGTTTATTTTTAATAACAGATGGTAGGAAGTTACTGGTTTTGATTCTTAAAACTTCAGATAATGATACTGTGGTTTTAACTAGATCATGATGTGTGTACACCCCACTTGGAAAAATACTCTTCCAGTACACTTGGAACAGTTTGTATTCTAAATAGCAGGATTTGTTGTGCTGAAAATTGATTTCTTGGAGTGGTTGAAGGCTTTTATCTAACATGAACCATCTGCATATCTTTTAAAATCTGTTACTGAAATTCTTGCCTAAATGAACAAGACTCAGTTTTTATACTGGCTTTATAAGTATTTTTGTGGAAGCTGCTTACATTTCCTAGAACTGTCTTGTAGGTCAGTTTGAGAATAATTTAGGGTGTGTACTGAATCTTGAACAGCGTTAGGATGTTTTTGGTCAAGATACTACGGATATCCTTCTTTCTACTGTGTTTCCAGTTTCTTCAGTATATTTACAAATTGTCATACCAACACCTCTGTGTGTGGTTTTGGTTGGCCTCATTCTGCTTGGGAGAGCTGGGGGGCATGGAGAGGTGATGAGGATTAAATCTGTGCCTCTCTTGAGGTCATGTTTGAGAGAGGGAGCTTGCTCCTGTCTTGTCTTGTGGGCACAGCCTGCAGGAGACCCCTAACTCCATGGTGCAGAGGAGAAACTTGGTGTTAATAATGTTCTCTGCTACGCTGGCGTCTTAACCCGAAAGGAGATCATGCAGCAAGTTCACCACAGGTGCTGGCAAATCCTTTTTTCTAAAAAGTCAGAATAAAGTAATGGGTGAAATGCAGTGACCAAAATTCAGATTCAGTTCTTGGGCATGATTCTGAACTTCATCCCACTTGTCGTTTTTGCCTGGTGATGGCAGGTACATTGCATATCCAGATTATTCTGAAGTCCTTCAAGATTTGCTTGGGGAATTCCAAGCAGCACTGCGTTACTTTGCCTGGCTCACAAGTAATTTAATGTGCTCTCAGGTGATTTTTTGGCAAAGGAAACGACAGTTTGATAAAAATTGTACTGGTAGTGTTATGTTGTTATAGCTTTCCAGAAGCTATGTGAGTATTAATATATATCTAAAGCAGTAAGCAGTTTTTACAAGGACAGCTCATTCTATATCACACAAACTTCTACGTTGGAATTTGTCATTTTAGGTCTAAGCATAATCTTTGGGAATGCTGCCTATATACTTAGACTCTAGAAATCCTTTAGAAAGGATGCTGTATACTTGATGGCCTTGTAACTAAAATATCTCAGCTTTCAAAGTGATGTGTCGTGACACCAGAATAAATGTCTGTAAATGTAGGTGGTGCCATTTTTTGTTGTGATCTGCGTGCCCCAGAACATGGCTCTGAAGTCACCTGGTTCATCTGTTGGGAATCTATGGGCAGCAGTTCTCTGGAGTCTCTGTTTTCAGGATCACTGTGGTGCATTTCAAGTGTTCTAGTTTTACAAGTGGTTAGCAGGAGTCCTCAGATGGTACCAGTAAGATTAAAACAAAGGGGGAGTTTTGGAGACTCCAATAGCACTCCCATCACAGGCTGTGCTTGGAGCCATAGCCCAGAGTGGTTCTGATCCTGGTGCCCTTGTTGGACAAGCACTCACTGACAGGACCTTTCAGTAGGTCCTGTTGAGCTGCTCTTGTCCTGCTATAGGGAGATAGCAGACAGTGTGGGAAATCAGCTTTGTTAGACTTCTTGTAAGAGGTAGGAGTGATATTGTTTCCATTTAGCTGTTCTGGGTCATCTCTTTCATCTGCGTGTTTCAGCCATTTCTAGTTTCATTGCATCAGGAGCTGGAGATAGTGGGTTCTGATAGCAGGTTTGGGGCTGGCAGCAGAAAGCAGAAAGGTCAAGATGGAAAAAGCCAATTGTGCAATTGTGAGTTTAATGCCACCGTTTAGTGGAATTTGAAAAGAATAGGAGCACCAGTCTCTTTGTGTGTAACTGGGGCAAATCTGGAGCAGCTTTGCTGAGCTAAGTGGAAGATAGTACAAAGCTGGTGCCAACACCATGTGCATTGTGTCTGGTTTTGGCCAGGTAATGTAGTCTCGTGATAGTTTAGAACGGCCCTGTTGATGGGGTTACCCAGCTTTCCTTGGGCACTTTTCTCTCTCAGGCTAGCCTGTGGCTTGCTTCTCCTGTGCTGATTGTTGGTGGCCAGTTGATGACCCAGTCTGAATGCATTTTGACTCTCCCATCCTGGGATAGACTGATGACATGCAAACAATAACCCCCAAATATTACTATTAAAAGCTTCAGCAATGCAGACTGATTATCTTAAGGATCTGCAAATCTATGCGAGCTTATGTAATATGCATCTGCTAATGGCAATTTCTGAACCATTAGCAGGTTTTGCTTAAATGTTGCAAAATGTTACCATGTCTGTTCAAATCTGCCCCTTTTAAATGAGACTTCTATTCTAGCAAATATTTTCCAACACAGAACTGTTTTGGTTTGTCTTGATCTTTATTCAGCTGCTTATGGTACACTTTCACTTGGGAAATGTAGGTTATCTGTCCATGTAAAAATGCAAAAATGCAAGATGCTAAGTTAATGTGCTTCGTTATAGTTAATCAGAACTCAGTTTATGACTCCTCGTTAAATTAAAAATGTCATTATGAGGCTAAACTTGAGTTAGAGAGTTCTTGAAGCAGTCCATTCAGACAAATATGCTATTGTGAGAAATACTGTCGGAGAAGTGACTTTGTTTTTTCTTTTCTTTTTTTTTTTTTTTTTTTTTTATTATTACCCCTTCAGATGTAGACCAGTAGAGATTGACAGTATGAAGAATGCCCTTTGACGGCAGGTTTTTTATTTGCATTTATCATGATTTGGGGCTCAGTCCTTTGCTTGGTCAGGAAGAGTATGCTGAGAAGGGAGAAACGACAGAAGTGTCTGATACAAAAATAAGACTTGAAGTTTAGTTTTAGAATTATTTTTTTTTCTTCCTGTGGCTTTCTCTACTTCCTTTATGTGCAGCTTGAGCTTCTTTCTGCAGACTCAAAAGCAGAAATGTATTTTAGGTTATTTGCGCCAGGAGGGGTGGTGGCGAATTACACAGGGTGCTTGAATTTGAAATGTTTTGCCTCTTGATGGCAACTGTGAGCCAGTTAAGGTGATGGTATAATTTCTTCTGCTGATCTCTTTATACAAGCCTGAACAAATCTAAAAAAAAAATTGAAGATCCTCAAGTGCTGTAATACCCCAGTATATTGTGTGTGTTCCATACCTGAAGATCTGACACAAATTGTCGTAAATACCCAGGTTTCCTTCTAGCATCTCAGTGAACTGAATGTGACCAACTGGTATGATAACACTTCAGATAGGAAAAATAGCCAGGTGCTTGGCTTTTATCTTGGGACTGTTGTTCAAAAAAAGTGGTGTTCTTCTTCCCATCCAGTATGGAATCTTATTTCTGAAAGTTGGGCAAATCACAGAAATCCTAGCAGAACTGAAGTTTGATTTATTGGTGCTGGAGAGTCTGAAATCTGTTTTTATTGTTGACTTAAGTGTTTTTTTTTCCCAACAAACTTTGAGAGTTAAAAAGCATTTACAAGACAAATGCGAGGAACAGCAAAACCCCTTGTTTCCTAGGATGTGCATGACATTTCAAAATTTTAGGACCAGACAAGTTTAAAACTATGAATTGATTCTGAGAGTTCCTATTGCTATGAATGGCGAGTTCATGAAAGTATTATTTTAATACTTGCTCTGAAGTTTGAGGATTTCTTGCTTGCTTTCTGCCAAAATGCTTCCCTTCACAGTTTTAGATTAGTAATCTCTTACTGAGTAAGCTACCTATTGTGGATATACATCAGTTTGTTTTCTTTACAGATTAAATATTTGTGTAACTTTGTTGAACAGGTAAAATCATTTTATGGATGTGTTCAGGCTTTGAGCTGCATAAGCCCAGCAGCCTGTAAGGTTGAGCATTTTGTTTCTATTTATTGTGGGTTTTTGGTATTTTGTAATAGATTGTGAATGTGCATGTTTCATCTTTGGAAAACTTTGTGACCATAATTTAAGTGTTTGAAAGCATTTTTTCGGAACTGGAAAGACATCTATCCCACAGCAGCATCTGTGGCCTCCTGGTTAGTGGGTGGATGACTAACTGCTCCAGAAGGTTTTCTGTGTCACTTTGCTGAGATCCGTAGTTGAATTGGTCTGAAGTGCGGAGTTGAACAAGAGTGAGAAAAACTTTATAGTCTTGCTGCTCCAAATGTAGAGATTTCGTGAGAATTCCCAGTGTACCCAAGCTATAAATGGTTTCTGCTTGATCAACCTGTACTGTAAAATTCCATTATTTCTTGGTCTCTAGGAGAAGGCATCCTTAGATTCTGAACCATATGAGGGATAGGGTCATGAGTTAGAAATGGGTGATAAACTGATTTGGAATACAGGAATACGAATACTAGTGCAAACAGTGATCATGTCAAATGGTGAAGCAAAGAAATGGTTCAGTTTTGCAAAGAAAGCTTAAGTAGCTTTAGATTAGGTTGGGCTAACAACCAAAGGAAGTAAAAGCTGTGCTAAAGCAGCTGGCTGTACTTCCAACATCAGCAAAATAATTCCCAAAATTCTTTTGTGGAAGGCTCTGTTATTTGCTCTTACTGCAGACTGCTGGTTTGTGTTGTGAATGGCTCAGCTGAAGGTTTGCTTTGCTGCAGCTCTGCAGTGCTTTGACCTCTGTCAGAAAACAGTTGTAGCTTCTAATGTGGCAGCTTATAAGGTAATACTGAATTTCTGAAGTATGCTTGTGATGCGTAATTGTGCTGTTGTAGCATGTCCAAAACTCTGTATTGCTCAACTTCTGGTCTTGATAACTTTTTGCAACAAACCACATGGTTTGGGTAACTGTAAAATTTGAAGGAGCAACTATGCTAAATAAAGAGCTGATAACTACCAGGTAATGACGCAACTGATAAGCGTTAACTGAGTCGGTGGGGATGGCTGCAGTTAAAGAGCAGCAGGCTGTGAATGTAGCCATGTTTTAAGTATAATTTGTCACTTAAGAGGGGTATGAAATCTGAGGAAGTTGGCATTGGAATTTAGAATGGAAAGAATGAGTTGGTTGATGATGTAGAGAACTATTTTCCCCTTTCCCTTTGACTTCTGTCCTTATCTTCTCTGGCAATAATATTTAGGGAAATGGTATCTTTTGTTTCTCTTGTTCCTGTGTGGGAATGGCAATTGTTCTTGCTTCTTACCTGTTCAGGAAATATCCTCATTCCTCCCCCCCTCCAACAAAACAGTGTATCAGTCATTGCCAATGTCATTTTTTGCTTTATTTTCTAACCTTGTTCTTCCTGAATCCTCCTGTGGTCCCAGTATAAGCCATCTGGCAAAACACGAATTTTATTTTTCCCCCCTGCCCCCTCTTGCACTCTGGAATGAAGCAGATTTTGTTATCTGTGTTCAGCTACCCTATGTAAAAGAAGAATGAGCATGTTTAAAACCTGCATCTAAGCTTTGACTCCTGAAACTGCCTCATCCAAACTTAGATTTTCCAGCTGGTAAGTCAATCTTATCCATGGAAATGTGCTTACTGTTCTCTTGGGAATTTGCTTTATATTCTTGCCTTCTCCCTTCCCCCTTCTCAAGCCAAATTTCTTTCCAGGAAGGGAAAAAAAATTCCATGGACTAGATTGAGCTTCAGCTGAATAGGGTGTCTCGTTTCAGATATACTTTCTGCAGCTACTCAAATGACCAAAACATAAGTGACAGCTGAGTTGTCTGTTTGTCGTGGGTCAAGGGCAGTCCAGCTCAGCAGTTTCCCTTTCCTCTTTCCCTGCGTTTTGTTTGGAAGCAGTAGTGATTTGCCATTTTATATAGTCATCCTCTTGTCATAAAGAGCAGATGGAAATACATCAGTTGTTTCATGTATAAATATTCAGTCCAACAGCTGTGCGTTTATCGGGAGTCACTGGGATCACAAGTTGGTGACCGAATAGTTTGTTTAGAGGGCCATGAGCATTACTTGAACTTGAAATAAAGCTGTCCCATGAAAATGTTAGAAATAGTCCAAGACCCAATTAAGGAAGAAAGAATTAAGGTGAACCTTTCAAATGCAAAATCCTTTTTTCAGATGAATTTAAAATTTTTTTAGACTATTACAGAAGTCTTCCTAGGCTGATGAAAATGTTTCATCCACTGATCCTGTATTCTGTCATTATTCCTAAAGTAGCTAAAGGCTTGCTCTGAATTCTAAGTCTCCTTTCCTTTTGTAGTTTTACTAGATAAGAACATTTATCCAGAGCATCGCCCCCGGTCTTTTGGCCAGTTGATAATCCTCAGTCTGTGTTCCAATATGTATTTCTGGCAAAAAAGCTGAGGTACCTGTGTGATTCTGGCTAGCAATGAATTGAGTGTAATGAAAGTTGTAATAAATCTGCTTGAAACAGATTATTAAGGGGGTTAACTTGATTTTGCAGGTTGCAGAGGCTTTTTTGTGCAAATAAGGCTATTTGTTCCAATAATACTGAGGTTAGAAGGCGTGGGGAAGTCTGCCAATGGCCATTGGCTGTTTGGTTACAAAATGTCATGTGCTGCATGGGCTGCTGAGCATAATGTGAAACAAAGTGCCATAAAAAAAAAGTGGAGTGCTAAGTCCATGACTGAAAAAACACTTTAATAGGGGAATGGGCATGGTCATTAACTTAAAATAGCTTTACTACAGAAAACTATTGTAAAGCAAAATTTTAGTTCTTGACTAATGAAGACTGCAGTGCATAGGACTGAAACTGAATTAGAAAGGAAATAAAAATTTGCAGTAACTGCAGACTGTTAAAAACCGTAAACAAATGGAGAAATTGTCCATGATTTAGTAAAACCACCTGTTTCTCAAACCCTGAGAGGAATTGTGCTTGTTTATCTGAAAAGCCTTCATGTTCAAAGGACTAGATAAGATTTCATGTCTGTGCTTCTAGACAACAGAACAGTAAATGCAGTTGACCACAATGCTAGCACCTAGTCTCTGCAGGGCATCAAGAAACAACTGCTTGAAACAACCCACCAAAGAAAATATTACCTGCCTGAATTGCTGCAGAGATCTTACTTCAGCCTCCCAGTACATTGTGTTCCAGAAATGGTTTCCAGCTTGAATTCACTAATGCAGTGCCTCTGCAATAGGAGCCCATCCAGCCACTCTAAAACAAGGGATTGCAGCTCTACAGGTTTGGGGAATCTAATGGGAGTTAGGGAGGCTGAAGCTGTGCTGGAGTCTTTGAATGAGGATTTTGTGCCCTTTGAAGTGCAGGCCTTCTTCTGTGGAAGATTCCTCTTGTGTTTGAATCCCTGCAGTTGGCCTAAATGCTGGAAATGGAGAGCATGCTGTCCTTTGGCGTGTTGGTGCTGTTTGTGGAGATACATACACTTTTTAAAAAGTGTGGACCTTTGCTTCAAAATCATGAGAGACTTCAGTTTTCCCCATTCTCTGACTTCCTATTAAACAACCTGTGTGGGATAGTTCATATTCTGATAAATGTTGATGGTTTTTTCAGCTGTATATTGGCATGTGATCTCTTGTTTTGGTGACAGCAGGCTAGGAAGTTTTTCCTCTGGAGCCTCATGTGAGTGGTCATTTTGTAGTTTCGTGTCAGGCATACAGTTTGAGAATCAGGGAGCCATCAGTGCATGCTCTCAAAGGCAGCAAGTGCAGCAGTTGGCCTGGCTGTGTTTTGTGGGGTTTGAACAGTGTTGCACATACTGGGATAGTAAAATATCTTGAGCTTTGAATGATGACTTGTGTCAAGCAGTGATCAAGGGTCGTGGTACTGTGCACTTTGGCACATCCTGGGACACGTTCATCAAAGATAAGAAGGGTTTGACTGTCTTATTGGGGAAATAGAGCTGAATTAATTTTCCTTTTTATCAGTTTAGTTTCACTTTATTGTAGGCATCTGTTGCTGTTGCATTGTTAGATTTCTAGTCCTTGCTGAATGGTGGTAGTTCAGAGGTTGTTCATATCAGGCCACGTGCCCCACATTAGCCAAGAGTATCCAGCCAGACTAGGACTGGTGTTGGTATAACTTGGAGACTCCAAATAATCACACTTTGGTGTTGGTGTGTTTAATTTTTATTACTATTTTGTGATCCTTTTCCTTTTGAAATCCATGATTTTTGTTTTATTCTGTGTTCCTAGCAATTTCTGCTATAGCATCTATAGGAAAAAATGAAGTTTGATTGGATGAGGAATCTTGGTTTATCTGCTTTGTAACTGTTTCTAATTCAGTGCCTGACTAGCACTGATGATATTGTGTAAGTTAACTGTAGAGAACCAGCTGATTATTCCATGACAAGTATGCCAGTTTCCCTTCAAAAAGGGATGCAGAATAAACTTAAGGACAGGAGAAGGCTTCCCAATAGACTGGAGAGGCACTGCAGCTACTTTCTGTATTTGTTACTGATTTGGGACAGCATTAGGCTGTTATGCCTTATAGGTTGTGGACATCAGGTGTGGTTTGCTTTGATTCTGAGGGCCGAGGTGATGTGTGTTGTCAAGTCTCCTGCCTTGCTGTTTCCTCTTGTCTTCTCCTAGGCGGTGAACTTATCCCTGTGGATCAAGTTTGAATGCTGCAGCTGTGGAGCTTTGGATAGAAAACACCTTTTGGAGTTACTGAAGGGTCGTTCAAAGCACAGAGCTTGACTTGCTGTGTTTGGAGTGTTGGGCTTTAGAAAGGCAAACTAAGTGCATCAGTGGCTTTCTGCTTTCACTCAGAAAAGGAGCTGCAAGTGAAGCAATAGCTGCTGTTAAGTCTTTTCAGTAACTCAATTCTGAAAGCATTACAGGGTGTGCTCTCATGCTGACTAACTGGAAATCCAAGCATTGGATGCAGGGGGATGAAGCTGCCTCAGGGAAGTTGTTCTGGGGACTCCCTTGGGTGAAGTGGTCTGAGGAGACACCTTGCTTACTTTTGCAGCTCCTCTGTGTGTTGCTGTCAAAAACCCTGCTACAACAATTTAATATTTGAATGTTCAGTCTGAGACTTGGTGATGATGGCTAAAATGTTGGTTAAAATTATTGGTAAGCTCCATATGACTGAGTTTCTTTGCATTACCACCCATCAGTTGGCATAATGTGTCAATTGATACTTCTTCTGAAAGCATGAAAAGAAGCATGTTTGTCTTTGATGTTCATTCTGCAGTTTGACTCTAATGGTCTGTAATTTTACAAGCTGCCTTTGGAAGAAGTGTGTTGGTAATGCTCTATATTTACATAGTGGTCATTGCTTTTAAATTCTGCATTGGTGCACATGGGACTAATACCTCAGGCAGCGCCACTTCAGCTGGAGTCCTGTCACAGGGGCCTGTTCTCAGCTGCCCAGCTGGGGTGTAACTTAACTACCTGGGCTGCAAATTTTCAAGCCAAGTGTCTGTCTTGAGCTTAATTGTTTAAGAAGCTTCAGCCAAGCTGTTACAGGTGCTTTTGAGAAAAATGCTTCCTTTATTGGATCCACTGGCACCCTATTAACCTTTTATACTTAAGAGCTGTGAAGCAGGGTCCTAAAAGCAGTGTTGAGACAGGTGTGTTGTCTCTATGCTGAGGACCTGGAGTTTTCAGATCAAAACAGTTTAAAAGAAGGGACATTTTCTAGGTTAGACTGACTTGGAAACTGCCTTTGTTTTAGCTCTGAAGACTTGATCCGTATTCTAGCCTGTGAATAATCTATGTCAGCATCTCTGTGATGCTGTATGAAGCAATTTGTTGAACTTACTCAATGTGTGTTGGCTTTGTTTTACAAATATATAATTACCTTTTGTACAGCATGTGCCAATCAAACCCTCGGGATGGGAAATGCAGGGTGCAAAGCTGTACAATGTAATTCAGTTCACTTGTTTGTGTTGCAACTGTTTAAGATAGGAAATTTTAATATCCTCAGAAATGGCTTGCTTCATCATGTTGAGAGTTTCTCTGGAGAAACAGGAATTGAAGTTTTCAGGCAGAAAGTCTTTTGTGGAACAGCAGCCTCTCTATTTGTACAAGCAGCAGCCTTTGCAGCTGTTAATCTCAGTAGGCAGATATGGAGAAGCAGCTTTGGTACTAATATGTTGTAATTTGTCTGAAGGAAGCATCTGTGAAAATACACTGTTCAAATGACTTTAGCAGTAGTAAATTCAGATCTTGGAAAGTGAATCTTGCATTATTTTAAAAGCAAATGCCCTAATCAAAATGTCTGCTTTCCTGTGAGCTTTGAGGGAAAAATGGTATAGAAAGAGTGGAATATATAACTTGGATTTTTACCAGCTTTGGTAAAAATCCTTTTTTAAAATCTTTTTTTATCCTTTTTTTGTCTAATGTATTCTAAAATGTAGGAATTTGTGTATTAATAGTTTGTTCTTTTAAATACCTTTATACCTTTTGGATTTTTCACATCAAACTGGACTCTTGATGTTCAGGGTTTAAGTAAAACAGCTACCAGCAAACAGTGTTGTTGCACAGATGGCTGAGTTACAGAAGTGTTTGTGGTGTGTTAATTTTTCCTTTTTATTATGATGGAAGTCATGATTGTACAGAAGGAGGGGAAGATGAAAGTCCAAAGAAATGCATATAAATTAAACAATTGCAAAAAATCTATTAACAATCTGAACATAGCTATAATCAGAGTATTACTTGACTGCTTTTAGTTTTGTCTTAATGTTTAGTGTCTGAAACACTGGATGAGAATTCCTTTTTAATTAGCTCAGAGCCTGTTCTGTGCTATGTCTAATGTTTTCCTTTCCTGGGAAGTGAAAACTTGTTTCTGGAAGGAAGGAGTGGCAGGAGCTCATAATAGGAAAAGGCAGTTATCCCCTGGATTGCTTGAATATTGGGATCTTCAATTTTAAAAATGAAATTCTGGGTATAACTGATAATTCTTGTATGAAGCTACAATCTCTCCTATGGCCTTAGGATTTCACTGTGTTCT
This sequence comes from Cisticola juncidis, assembly GCA_013400215.1. Lineage (NCBI taxonomy): Eukaryota > Metazoa > Chordata > Aves > Passeriformes > Cisticolidae > Cisticola > Cisticola juncidis. The sequence continues at coordinate 451,916 of VXBR01007110.1, read as the reverse complement.
TACAATCCCACCCCATTCCACTGCCTGTGGAAAAGCATCCTGTTTCCACAAGCCTGATCACTGCCAGTAGACCTCTTGTGAAATCCTTATTTAGGCACAAGCATACTGCAGTCGTTGAGATAAGAGGAGTTCATAGTGGCATAAATTCAGTTTCCACCTCACATCCTCACATGTGTGACTAATTCTGAGATGGAGTCATTTGCACTGAGTCAGCAGTTCAGTATGGTGGGTGTGCTCAGGCTATCTCAGTTTGCTCTCTACTGAGCATTAATTTGCTCTGCAGACAGAGCCAAACCTATTGGTTGTGGAAACCTTCAGCAGAAGGTGCCTGGAGTATGGGCCAGGTCTCTCTGAGAGTGTGCTTTGAAATAGGAAATGACAAGAAAGATCAGTGGGACTCAGTGTGTGTTGGAAGCATAGGAGAGACTAAAATAGCATCAAAACCCTCTCTGTAGCAGAGTGCTCAGGGCAAGAGCAGGTGAGGGGGAGCTGCAGCTCTTTGTGTGCAGGGCAGTCTGGATTTTATTATGGCAAAGTGAAATCACAAGGGGCATGTCTGCTTCTGATGGACAGATCTGTCGCAACTCATTCTGAAGATGCCTGTTGGTAAATTTTTCAGCCTGCTAACAGCTTTGAAGTAGGACTGTAACTCTGAGACTGCAGTTCATCTATCCAGCTCCTGCTTATTGGATGGCCTGTTGCTTTTGTCCCTCTTTCACAATTCTAGGCTGTTAAGTATCGAAGCTGGTGCTGTTAATTATAAGTCTTGAGTTTTAACACTTGCTGCTCTGTACTGTAATATTATTTGCTGGCTACTGAAGCCTCTTTCCAATACTTCTGAGGTGCTGCAACAGCAGATGTTTACACTTGGCCCTCATTTTTAGTAAACAGTTAGAGAACAAGGATTAAAGTGCATGTCTTCACTCTGTTTCTTTTGAAATAATTTGGTTTCAGGGGCCCAAACTAAGAAACAAGATATAAACAAACCCCTCTATGGTAATAACAAGAAAATGATCTTAGAAATATTCTTAAGTTTTGAGGATTTTAAAACTACTGAATGGCGTTTCCATCTTTTGATCCCCTATGAAAAGCATTGTCTTAGAATTGAGCTCTTAAGAGATTTTCACACAACTGTCCCTCCAAAGTACTGAGATCTGTATTTGAATCATAGCCATTCTGTGGGAAAATTACTTTATATTGTAGTCATAGGGTCTTCAGGAGGGAACAATTACAAAGCTACCTGATAGTCCTTAAAAGGAATTGGGGAGGTTGTCATCAATATCTCTAATAATAAGCATTCAGGCATTTGAATTTTTATTGGAAAGTTTGTGTTGGCACTAGGATTGCTTTTGAGTTAATTGAAGAAAATCTTGGAGTAGTAACAGAACTGCAAAAGAGTTAGTTCTCAGGTGCTTCCAGACTGCTGCTTATGTGGGGCTTGTCCTACCTCTATTCATGTCCTATTCACTGGGAATTGGACAGGAGGCTCTTACTCTGAAAATCAGAGATCTGTACCCTGTCTCTGCCTGTGAAAAAGGGGCTTGTGTGGCCTTCGTTATCTCAAGACTGGGGAAAGATAATTCTTTACTGGCTCTTTCCAGCAAGAACAGGCCTGTATACTTGTTGAAGTACTGTTTAGTGGGTTTCAGGATAAAACCAGATCCAAATGTCTATTATCTTTATGATGCTGTCTTTAGCTTAATTAAAATGGTTTTACTGGGATGTTGTTTGGGGTTGTGTGGCAGGGCAAGGAATTTAAATTAAGCAGAAATAGAGAATATCTGAAATCCACTTAGCCACTCTTATCCCCACAGAAACGTGGTTGTTGCCAGTGAAGCAAGGGAAGCAGTACCAGAACAGCTTTTCCAGCAAACTGCTTTCCTTTGGATTGCAGCCTGCATGGCTGTTTGTGTGTGCATACTTGCTGAGCACACTGAGTGTGTTTCAGACACAGCCATTTTACTAAAAACATTTTCAGATACCTTTTTTGGCTAAGGGAACTTGTTCAATGTTAAACATGCTCACTAGTTAGTAGTTTTTGTTTCTGGAGTAGTTTCTGGAGCACAGAATATCAGATATTTCACTGTATGGATACATTTTGTGAATATTTTAAATGTTTTTCTGGTGGCTTTTTTTGATAAAGCGCTTTAGTTCACAACTGAACTGAGTTTTGAACTGCATGTGGAATTCCCCGGTGGGACAAAGGAGGAGGTAAATTTAAAACAAAGAAGCCTGTTCACAGGTTGTGATGACCCATTTAAGGCAGGCCCCTTGGACCATGACATGTGCAGGCATTATAGTTTGTCTTGAAGAAATTCCTTCCAATGTTCCTGTTCAAACAATTGAAATGAAGTGGCACCAGACCAAGCACAGACAGTATGTGACTAAAGCACAATGCGATGAGAAACAGACTTTGTGGATAAGCTGCAGCAGTTTGAATAGCTGATTCACAGATAACGTGTTGAGTATCTGAGACCGCCTGGGTCACGGTTGGTCTGCTGGCAGTGCGGGGTATTCCCAGCAGGTTCTTCAGAAAAAAACCCTTGGATTAATACAGGATAGCCTGGCCAGTGGGAATACTGTGTATGAAGCTCCCAAATTCCAAAGGGAAAAAAGTCTCAACTGTTTGTTTTAAACTTCCTCTAGTGCTTTTTCCTAGCTGTGTGTTCATCTCCCTTTGGAGATTACTCTCTTGATACTTTTGTCTCACCTGTTAGACAACACGGAATTTTTGTTGTCAATGGCTTTTCTTGTAGGTCAGTCCAACACTGGAAACGTTTGTGTGGGTTTGGTTTTTTTCCACTTCCATCCTTCTGTGTCCAAGTTGTGCATGTTCTTATTTTAATTTAGAATACAGCAAACCCCAGGTGTTTTTGTGCATTGTATCGTGTGTTGCCTTAGATAATAGCAGCTGAGTTTTCTCTTCACCTGCATTTCAATTACACCTTGTTTTCTCTTATATTTTAATATATTTTAAAATGGTTCAGGATTGAACTGCAAAGCCAGTTAAGCTTCTGGATGCAGAGTTTGCTTCATCATGCCAGTTTTCTTAGTTGCTCATCTGAACACTTGTCCACTGTAAAATATTTGAGTGTTTTCTCTCTCCTGACTCAACTACACTCAAATTCCTTGCTCTATGAAAGACAATATGCATATTTTTAAATTTACGTATTAGTAAATTAAAATATTAGTGGTTCATTTGGTACTGTGTGAAATATTTGTGACTTTGTGAGTAACCTGTGGATGCAGATCATGTAGGGTGTTAGCCAAGAAAGAGGGACACAGTGTGCTGGTGGAATAAGTGTCTCTGATGTATATGGTACTATTGTGAAAGCCTATAGTAAACATGCAAGTGATGCAAGAAACTGGTTTCATAACCTAACCTTTTGGGTGAGCATGGAAGAATTATTAATGCTTCCTTTTATGAGAACCCTGAGGTGAAGGTGAGCATTCTGTAGATCACAGGAAACTTACACAGTTATGCTTAAAAGATTTTGAAACTGCTTCTCCAGTGTGTTTTAGGACTTTGATGTTCGTGAAATGCTAGTAGTAATTAAATGCTAGTACCGGTATTTATGGAAGGTATTTCTGAGTTCTCATCTAGAACACAAATTTTGGTCACCCCTGAAATTCACTGTTTCTGGATCTCTTTAGTCTTTCCCTACAGGAGATCCCTTTTTGATTTATTTTCGAGAACATGCAGAACACCTGGCAATTACTTTCATTTTTTTCATGGATCCCCAAAGGATCTGTGAATGAGAGATGTGTCTCTGAAGGAGAGATGTCTGGCATGGAGTTCTGCAGTGATTGTTGTAAGGATTTTCTCTTTGGCTGCCAGTACTTGGCCTACACTTCATATGTCATCCTGTCATAACTGATGGGAATCCACAGTTTGTAAATGCAGTGAAGGACTTTTTTGGGATGTGTTTGCAGGCAAAGGAGGGAAGCTGGGAAAAGTGGCTCCTGTGGGGTCATGGGGCTGCAAACACAGTGTGTATAGCAGTGTTGAAGCCAATGTGTACTGCAGGCTGCTGTGAGTTTGTTTTACAGCTGGAGGAGTGTGAGGGGCAGGGAAGGCTGATCTCCTACTTGTCTCTAGGCTTTATGCTGAGGTTTTTGCAAGGGAGCTGCTCAGAGGCACAAGAACATGGCTAGTTCTGAGCCCTTGCTGTGTCATTAGCAGTGAATCCTTGCAGTCCTCATGAACCTCCTGCATGTTCCCAGCCAGCACATTGATGCAGCTTTGCAGCATGCTGAAAAGTGGCTACAGCTCCTTTTCCCGTTTGCCATTAGCTTTGTGAAGAATGAGGTGAAGAATTGTAATGTGTGTGTGATTCTCTAAATTGGTTTGCCTTTATCAGAGTCAGTTAAGGGTTTAACCCAATGTTCTAGACATGCAGCTAATCATAAAAGGACTCTGAGCCATACAGAAATACAAGAAACAAAAAAACTACAATTGCGTTTCTAATGCATTGGATTAATAAATCTGTGAGGTCACAGATTGGATTGTGGAGAAGGCTTTTTCTCCTGCAGTATTGTCACCCCTGAGTGGAGAACTGGGTTTTCATAGTAACATAAAACTGAGGTGATTGGATGTGCCTTCCCTCTCACTGACAAAACCATCGGTTCTTGTGCAAAATGAGACCTGACACGCACTTGAAAACTTTTAATGAGGCATCTGAGCCAAGTGACAAGATGGTCCAGCTGGTTAATAGCTCATCAAGAATTCAGTTCAGCCAACACTTCCAATTCTCTAATAAGCTGTATGTAATAAACATAAGCCTTATTGAGAAGTGCTGTCAGAAAGCAAACTTATCCATTTATCTTCCATGGATCAAATAACAATTTGAAAGTGAAAATAAATAGATGAGCTCTGTGTTCTTTTACTAATTATTTTTGTATAGCCCAGCATTTTGATTACTGTCCCTTAATGTTCAGCCTCTCAAGATGGGTAAATTGAATAGAACTTAGACATCTTTTTTTCCCCCATGACTTTTACATGAGGAAACACAGATGCTGCCTAGAGCAACCCTAGAATAGAAATGACTGAAGCCTAAACAGTTGCTTGCCATTCTTAGTCCAGATTCCTGAGGACCTGGAAGATTCCAGAGGAGGTCATGTGTAAGCTTTAAGTTTCGTATCTATTGTTTTAATTTTTTTGCTTGCTGGTTTTGTGGGGAGCAAAGGAAAATACGTAATGGATTTGATAAAGTATGAGTCTGGTATTTAATGTACTCTGATTAGATGATGTACAGCTCAGTCACTGTTTTCTTTGCAAGGGCATTTGGTTCAGGTTTGAGTTCAGCCCTCTTGCTTTGCCTGTGGATGTTGCTGCTGATGTAAGGGACTGGGGAGAGGCGTACAGGTGTGTATTAATATGTATTTTCACACATAACACAGCTCTGGAAAGCAACCATCTAATAGAGACTTGGTTTGTGCAGATTATTAATGCTTCGTGAAATTGTAGCGGTAATGTAAAAATGTATGCTGGCTGAATTTTTTGAAAGCTGTGTGCTTGCACCTTGTCTCTGGCCATAAGCCTTGCATCTAATATTGCAAATGGTTTGCAAATGCAGTATCCCAGCACTGTGGTCACCTTTGGCATTGCTGAAAATAAAAATTCCCACACTGTTGCTGTAAGGAAAGATCAACTTTGTTATTGGGAAGGTACTTTCAGGACTCCTGTGACCTTATATAAAGAAGAAACATTCTCCCCTACTGTTACAGTGTTTTCTGCTGTTGTGTTCCTGGTGATTATATTTGCAATGGTGCCCAAACTTGGTGCAAGCAGGCAGAGATGTCAGTTCTGGTACCTTTTCTGTCACCAGGACTCTCCCTAAGGAGGTCTCTTCAAGCGTGGGTTAAATGTCCATGACAGTACTGCCACCAGGTGTCTTAGATGCTGCTACTGCTGCTGCTGGCACAGGGGCTGCTGCAAATGGAAAAGCAGGAAAGTGAGCACATCAGAGGAATAGAATTCCTGGTGGTGTTCTGCCGCCCCTGCCCTGTGGTGGTGAGTCACAGCTTCATCAAAACTGAGACAATCGCAGGATAAAATGGGCAGTGGTGCTGGAATCTTCTGGTCACATACGTGGGCTGCAGTTTGCAGATATTTCCCCTTCAGTGTTGAGACAAAGACGAATTTCTTATTTGCTCAAGCTTACTCAAGTACAAGTTCTTTCAGGCTATGGATAATTGACTTACTCAGACTAAATGGTGACTGATGAAGACTTCTGTCCTCCTTTTGTTTGATCACTTAGTTTCATTTCCCTCCTTTCCTTCCTCCTACCATCAGTTATCTGTTAGCTTATGTATAATTTGTTTCTTAATTTCTAACATTTGAGCAGCATAACTTGTGTATCATTTCACTGCAACAATTCTAAGAGAAAGGACGAGAAGCACTTGTATATTTTGTTTTTAACAAATTAGCTTCATCTTCCAATGGATTTTCTATGTAGTTGGTCTTGTAGTGCACTGAAATGCCAGAAACTGAAACACAGAAGAGGATTATCAAATCAATTACCCGTTTTCCTCTGCCCTCCACATAACCAGTGGTGAAAAGTTTTGAAGACAGGTGCTTTTCACCAGGAAACTGTCAAGTATTGGGAATAATCCCTCAGTGTTTCACTCAGGTTGACTACTTGTGTACTTTCCAGAAACTTAAAGCGTTTTTAATACCTTGTGTAAGAGGAAACCTACAGCAAATATTTACCCTTAATCAGGAACCTTAAATCGTGTAACTTTCAAGCCTGTTCTTTTCTGTTGTGTTAGATAGATATTTGATACTTCAGTGTTATCTTTCTTAGGGTTATTTGCATGCTCCGTGAAGATTGTCTGTAGCTTATATAATATTGATTCTTCTTGTGGAGACTTGCCAAGGAGCAAGGTGAAATCATTCTTTCAATAAACATTCACTTGGCCTTGCATTGCATTTTGCTATCTGTCAGAAGCTTTGTCTTCTATCTTTAAACTAAGATGAGCAGGAGAGTGACTGGAAAGTTCTGTGCCTCTCACTAAGGGAAGAACCCTGAGGAGGAGCTGGAGCATGTCAAAGGAAGAGCAGCAAAGCTGGCAGTGGGTGCAGAGCACAGGCCTTACGAGGGGTGGCTGGAGGAGCTGCTGTTATTGAGCCTGGATAGCTCCTTTGGAGCAGCAGCTGTTCAGCTCCATTTAATCAGTTTTTTGTGTTCAGCGGTTTGTAGAAAGTAGAGTGATGGAAGGATCTGTGCAGATCTTTGATCTTTTTTTTTGTCTGTTGCTGTACAGGGATGTATTTTGAACAGTCTCTTTCCCTTCCCTTTTATCTCTGTACCTCTCTATCTTTAATGCTGGCAAGTATTCAGTGGTGTGTGTGTTGACACTGAAAAGTAGATGCAGTGCTTGCAAACTGAGACTTCCATTTCTAGGCACTGTGTAATGCTGGATGATTTTTAAGCTCAGTGGACTCTGTTGATATTTTGTTAATCTAGCTCAATGGTTACTGTGCTCTTTTTTCCTCTTAACTGCTAGATTTTTTCAGGATGAGAACACTGCAGCCCACAAAGCCTCAGTTCCATTAACACTGCTGAATATCAGAGCACAGTCTTGCTAGCTTCTCCTCTGATGACCCCTCATTAACCTTGCTTAAAGGCTTGCAAAGCCTTTCTCATGTGCTGCAGAAATGCACACAGAAGAACATTTGTCTGTTCTGTATGCTACTTCTTCCTCCAAATAATAGGCTGGAGCTGCAGTGTCTTCACTCAGATTTTCAGACTGAATGCCTGATAAAATGCTGCTCAGTGTAACCTCAGCACGGATAGATAATTTACCTTGGTTGTGATTCAGACTATCTATAATTCAGCAGCACTTTGACGTCTCTCGTGTCTGTACATTTACAGATCACATCACTTGAAGACAGTTCATTGCTCCTAATTTTTCTAGTGCATGTCTGGATGAAAACTACATACTGTTGCTGTAGTCCAGTTAACCCTGCCCACAAAACAACCCTGGAACTGTCCCTGCACTACAGCTGTGTGTCATTTCTGGATCTAGTGGTGTGCTATGCAGAAAGCTGGTAAAACCCGTCTGTAGTGTATGAAGTGTCCAGTCTTTCTCTGTTTCCTCTTTACTCCTTATCTTCCTAATATTGTGGAAGATGGAAGAGCTCTAAATTGTGCAGCAGCTCATCCACTGAGGATTTTTTTTTTAAACCAAGACCCAAACAGTTTAAAGTTGACCTATATGGCTTATGAGTCTACTTATTTGTAGATGGAGATCAGGGGAAGTTTTCTGAGTCTGGTTTGTTCTGTTGTACATGAAGATTCCCTGGCACTTCAACGATGTGAGTTGTACTGGATGTGAAGGAAGTGAAAGCCACCTTGGAGGATGTACAGCAGGAGATGTCATTCCTTCCACGTGGAGTATTTCCCTTGGTAGCCGCTTGCTTGGTGTCCTGTGGTGTGTGAGGGTGAGGTGCTCTGTGCCACCAATGCAAATCTGTGTCTGCTTAATGCCAGCTGAACTGTCCTCGACTTCAGCTCAGCCTTTTGGTGGCAGTCAGCAAAGACAGGGGACCCCTGCTTGAGCTTGGGCTGGCTGAAGGGACTCCCAGCAGAGCAGCGGAGTGTGGAGCCTTGTGAGGAGGCTCCGCTGCTGCCTGCGCTAAACTGGGCTCTGCAGTGGCACTGGATAAACTCTGCAGGTGGGCATCTCCTGTCCTGATCAAACACGACAGAGCTCAGAAAGACTGTGGACAGATAGAAAGGAAAGGAAAATACCTCAGAAATTAGTCAGTAGGCTCAGTGACTGGATGAGTCTCCCAGTTGAAATTTAAGATTAATTTAGGTGCCAGAAATGTATTTTCTTTCCTCATTAAGGATGCTGAGTAGATAGTAAGGCTTGGCTGAAACAAATCACCAGAGGAATTATAGGCATTTTTTGCTGCTGAGCTTTGTTTTATGTGGCTTGGTACAACAGCTAATCTTGGGGGGAAGGGAGTTGTTTTGGGCTTTGTTTTTCATTTATATAAGGCATGTAGGTGCAGGCATGTAGGAAGAGGGTAGTAACAATACTGAGTGTAATTCAGACTGCTGTACATGAAAGAAATTAGGGGGAGAGCAAACCTGTACCTGGTTTGTCATGAACGCCCCAGATCCCTGTTTTACATTGAAGAATGTAAACACCTCTGGTAGCTCTTTGCTGACCAAAACAAATCCGATGGGAAGGACCTGGATAAATGGAAACAGCCAAGAAAAAGCTCATTGAATGGCTTTGAGCTGAACAATCGTTTCATTTGCTGCTTGTCTCCTCTCAGGCCCCTGGCACTGCAGAACCACGAGTCACGTGCTGGGAAGCCTTGCTGTTTGTCCTGGCTTGTCAAAACAATTTAATGTAGGTGGAAAGGAATGAATGAAATGAGCGGAGTAGGCTCGATGCATCTGTTTCAGTTTGTTCGAAGGGCAGCCCAGTGGTTGGGATGTGACACTTAGGTCCTTCAGGGAAGCTATCAGTTTAGGAAGAACAATGCTGTCCATTTTATAAGGTAGTTACATCCATTTTAGGAAGCAAGCTCTCTATAGTTTGACAGCTTTGTATATTTAAAAATATTTGGGCTGTATCTGTTCAGCATGTGCCAGCTGAGCTACTACAAGAATGTGATTTGGCAACTTCTAGATTTAGGAGTTTGTCTTGTCTGCCTAAGGTTGTTTATGGTAAAAAAAGACCAGGAAAGGAGAGAGTATGTCCATTTTAAAATTTTATTAGTGGGAATTCCAAAATGATTAATCTTTGAAGGATAGGATATCAAGCTGTGTATTATTAATTGTTGTTAAAGTGCTACCTTCTTTATAAAATTCACTTTCCTAGGCTTATGGAAAATTAATTGTGAGTCTTTCTACTTTGTTTAGTTTCTGGCTGTTTGATTTAAAAATAAAATTTAAAAACATCAACAAAAACATTAAAATTGTCTAACTGATCTTGTACTTCCATTTGAAACTGGAATGTTAATCTGTGAAACCTGTATTTCTGCTTTCAAATGAAAACAGCAAACACGTGTGGAAGTGATCTGTCTATCTACCTATTTAGACTGTGAGATGTAGGAAAAAGGCTGCAGGGGATAAATCTCCTTATGCAATTCACACTTTAAATAATTTAATCAAAAGGAGGGCATATTTTGAGCGATAGGTCACAGGTGTTGTCACATCTACGCAGAGGTAGAGCTGAGGGTGGTGCAATTCTGCAAACTCCTGCTCAGAGGCCACGATGGACTCCGAGTACTTCCCTTGTTGGGAAGACAAACTGGGGTTTGAGAGTCTATTGGAGTATGCAGTTGTAATGGAGTACAGGGAAAGCTGTCCCCTTCCCAAAGTCCTGCAGAAACACTCTTAAATTCTCACTAAGTGTACTGGCATTTCTCTCTGCCACAGCGATGCTGGACAGTCGCTTTCTGCATTCCACGTGATGCCAAGATACTCTCATTCCCCTGCTTTTCCTGAACTATTTATACCTAACGCTCTGGTAACATCTCAGTCTCCCAAATGACATACAGTGCTCTATTTTACTTGCTTATTTCAATGTTTTAGCAGCTGCAGCTGCTTAAGTTGCATTTTTGTACCAGAACAGGCTTGGGGTGAAGTTGTCACTTTTGCCTGTACTAACAGCTCCAAGGATGCCAACATGCATTTGGGATGGGCTCTGTTCTAGTCTGTCTCTGTGCAGCCTGGGAGATCTTGCTGTCTAACATTTTTCATTGCACTGGTTTGAAAGTGGACATGTCATTTTAAATTGTGTGTTGGCCTGCAGGCCAAGTGTTTGCAAGTTGCATTAGAATGTAATTCGTACAGCTAAAACCAGTCACTGTGTATACAGACTTTGTAGGTATAATTGTACAGGAGAGTCAGTATTTTCCTGAATGTTAGGGTTGTGGGTTCTTTTAAAGTATATTGACAGTTTTCTGTAACCTAGCATTAGTGTTCCTTTAGGAGAGGAATATAAAACCTGCTATGGATGGGGGTGTGGGCTGTGTGTCCAAGGAAGTGAGGGCAGTAAAAGGCAGTGTGCATTGCTGGGCTTAGGAAACAAGTGGCCTCTCTTTCTTGCAGCTCTGTTTAATGTTCCCGTTTGCTCTGCAGTTGTGTGCTGAGGGCTGCAGGGTTTCCTTGGTTGCAAAACACAGCCGTGTTCTGGGTGAAGCTTTGGCCTGTGCTTTGTCCCAGCTCCCTGGGGCACTGTGCCTCTGAGAGCACATTGCTTTACTGAGGCTCTTGCAGGTCTTGGTGGGATTTCAGTGCCAGCTCAGTGTTGGGTGTCTGTGCTGAGCGGCACAGCTGTGTTTGCACCGTGCTCACTGCCAGGCTGTGAGCAGAGACAGAAATGAGGCAAACGTGGGGCCAGCCAGGAGTCTGGGCAGTGCTGAGTGGTCAGCACTCGCTAGTTTATATCTGGGGACAGAGTACAGGGGCAGGGAAAACTGAATAAAGCCCCTAGGGGAGATTGGGTTATGTGGGTTAAAATGAGAATGAAATGAAACACACTCGACTTGATGTTAAATGTAGGTTTAAAACTAGTTAACAATGTTTGTGGTAGATAACTTGTTAGTATGTACACAAGAAGGGAAATGTAATCCAAATGTGGATCTAAAATCTTGAGTTGGGACAAAAATGAATGCAGGTGTTCGTATTGACTATTTAAAAGGGATAGAAAAGTAATTATTGCAGCCTTTTTGTATAATGACCATATATAGTAGCTGAATTTACAGCTAAATACAGTGGTTTAAAAAGTGAATTATATGGGTCAAGTGCAGAGGCTGAGAATACTGCTTTATTTTCCTGTAAGAAAGATGATATTGGGATTGTGTTGTTTGAAGCACTGTTTCTTAGAAGTGTGTGTGCATGATCAGCTGTACCTCTTGCAGTTCATGGCTTTTCTGGCTCACAGCAGTTTGAAGCAGTTCAGATCGAGGTTTGAAACAGAGCTTGTGCTGCCTTGTTCATTTTAATGAAAGGAAAGTATTGGATGGCTAAGATAGCTCAAATGGGAGCACTAATTACACACTAAAACCCCCAGACAGACATGAATGCTCAGTTGTTGGTGGAGTGTTTCTTCTGCAAATGTTATATCAAAACGTGTGCAAATACACTTATGAGAATGGGAAGAGGTAGTAATGCTGATTTCTGTAGAGTGAAGTAGTTGTAGGATTGAATGCTTTTTCGATGTCTAGAGATTAAATTAGTCATACGTAAGGATTTTGCATTTCCTAAGAATTGTAAAGATGAGTGACATTCATAGACACCACTAGGAAACTGATCCCTGAGGTGGTTTCAAACCAGGTTTCAGACTTTTACCCAGGGAAATTGTATACTTCTGAAAATTGGAGCTTCATCTGAAAAAGAAGTTTGTCCATGCCTGAAGATACTCTGGGAACTTGTTAGAAAAAGTTGATGATCTTAGTGAATGTAGGATGGTTTAGATATTACATAGCTGAATTGTATTGAGAAAACACATGACCTGTAAACAAAGGAAGAGGAATTACTCTCTGGAGGACAGTGGCAGTATAAGTAAATCCTGTGTGTTTTTACTGCCTCCTTTTAATGGAAAAGACAATGTGAAAGCAGGTGACCTAAAATTATTACTCAGATCTGACAAATAGGTCTTTGGTTATTATTGCTAAGTAACTGTTAGAAACAACATTTCTGAAATGATTGGCTAAGAGTATATTCTGAAATATTTGCTGCTTTTTTAATGCAAACTGCATATGGACCCAGTCTGTGTGTGTCAGTCAGACTGGTGTGAGCAGTGCCCTGGTCCTGTGCTGGTGAGCTGAGAATGCTGCAGGGCACAGGGAGGTGTCTTCTCTTTGGGATGTGCTCTTGGAGTCCTGCTGGTAGCTGGTAGCCAGGTCTTGGTAGGTAATACAGCAGTGTTGTCCAGGAATGCTTTTTGCCTTCTGTCTCTGGCCAAAAGATTGCTTTCTGTCTCTGCTGAGAGTTATGCTTTTGGTTTTGTTGACATGAGATTTCAGGAAACTTGCTCAATCTTGAGGTTCTGCTTTTAATCAAAGAAAATCCACTCCATTCACTTGATGGTCTGCAGCTACTGGAACACACTGTATGTTAACAGAGGTTTGATCTTAACCCCCTTTGTGGGTGGCTAATCCCAACTGTTACCAGTGGTCTGAGTAGACATCTAGGAATAATGAAAGGTTGTGATGTACAACGTGAGCGGGAGATGCACTAAATGCTCTGATTTCATTCTCAAACACTGAAGTGTTCAAGGCATTATGTCCCCTTTCTACCCCAAGGCAGGCAACAGCTAAATTTATTAAGAATAAAGCAGGAGGAAGCAGAAAGAGGAGTTAATTTACAGACTTGCAGTTCTTAACCCTGAGAGCAATAGCATTATAAAGAACAACATATTATAAAAATACTGTAATAGAACGTGTTCAAAACAGAATATTTAAAGGTAATTGCAAACCAAATGGCATTTAAGACACTTGATTCTTGTGTGTACCTAACTGTTTTCAAGTAGCTTCCTCTCAATAAGAAAATAAAGCAAAACTTTCTGATGCACCTTTTCTTTCTCTTTAGGATCGGAAGCTGTCCAAGTCAGAGCGACAAAGATTTAAAGAGGAAGCTGGGATGCTGAAAGGGCTTCAGCATCCCAATATTGTCAGGTTCTATGATTCCTGGGAGTCTACAGTCAAAGGAAAGAAGTGTATTGTTCTTGTGACAGAACTCATGACGTCTGGAACATTAAAAACGTAAGTAAATTAAGGCATCACAGCGTTTCAGGTTCGTTAGCACAACACCAGAGCACTGAAATAGGTGATGTTTGGAGTAGATGAGAACAGAGCCCTTTTGCTGAGGAATAACCCCTGTGGTTTTCTACCATGCTTATTGATAACTACAAATGGACATTCTTACAGGGAAGTGTTTGTCTCTTGAAATAGTACTGGAGGGCTCAGGATACGGCAACATTCTTTAGCTGTCTGTTCTGTGGAGGCATTTCTCAGGTTAAGATATTTCTGATAAAATAATAGATCTGCTGCTTCATGTGCTGTTTGCAGACAAGTAATAAGTTAATGGTTTTGCAGCTCTGTACAGATGCCTTTAAATAAAGTTTATCTAATTTTCTGTTAAATTTGTAGTGCTAAATATTTTTTCTCCCTTTTTTACTCCTTTATTCCTCTTACAGATTTAATATTTGGATTGGCTTATGTGGTGTCATAAGCATGATAAAATAATAAGAGACAATTATTAAGTAGGGTGTAGGTAGGAAGGAATAGGTGTAAGGTAGGGTAGGTGTAAGGTAAGAAGAAATACCCCAGATTTTCTGTCTGTGGGATTATTTTGTACCTCAAAATAAGAAAGTCTTTTTATTTTATCCAGAAAAATGTAATAGACTCTTTAACTGAAGATCTTTTAAACTGTTGAGTTCTGGCTAGGGTTTTCTCCCACTCTTGTATAGCTCGTGTTTTAGTTGTGATTTAGTTTATTCTAGTCCATGTCACTTGAGACTTGACAGTCTCAGTAAACTATATGGGAGATTTCTGATGTGCCTTAATTTAGTATTTCCTGTGTATGTGGCATACTCCTAGATTTACACTGTGCACTTGTGTTTGCACATATTTGACTATTACTTCCATATCTTTTTTTCAGTATGTTTACCCTACTTCCATTTGACAGAAGTGATGCCTTTCTTGTTTTGGTACTTGGGACATAGGCATCGTTGTCACTTGATGTAAAAAAATGAACAGAATACAAGTGTGATGATATCTTAAAGGAAATTTTCTCTTTTTCAGTTAGAATTCCTATAGCCCCTTGAGCTCTGTGTAATGTAATTACAGAAACTTTATCTGGAAACCTCCTGAGGTCTCTTCAAGCCCAAGTTATTCTATCATGGTAGGAAAAGTGAAAACATATGGGCTAGTAGACTTGTCTATTTTTGTGTATTTGTACATGCTTCCATTTTAAATTGTTTTCTGCATTAAGTGACCTGTGATTTAATTCGGGACACTATTTTGGAATGACAGCCACACTGCATTATGCTGGGTGAGCGTTGGATCCAGGTCCTTCAGCAGTGAGAAGCTGGCAGTGGAGTAGGGTATTTGTCACCAAGAATGTCCTTAGGGGTTCCAGATGCTGAACTGAAGTGCCCCTGCCATGTGACCTTTGGAGCAGGCTCAGCACAGATGAATGAGCTGTGTGTCAATAGTCAGAATTCAAGGGGTAGCTGATGTGCTTCAGAACCTCCTTCAGTTTGTCTCCTTCCTTGGCTTGGCTTTGCTTTTCCCCTGCCTTTCTTTACATTCTGAGACCTCATTTCCTCTGGAACTGTCTCAATTGCTTTTACAAATTTATTTTCACAGCAGGATCATTGCTAGCAACTTGATTTTCCAGATCTTGTTTTGAACTGGAGAAATTAAAGGGATGAATACACTGCATTTCTGTGTTGGAGTTGATTGATTTCATCAGGACTGTATCTCCTAAGTGGACCTGCAGAAGAGACTGACCACACCATAGAATAATTGAACACAACTTGCTTTTAGTTTAGGATTGTAGTTGCTGGACTCCATGCTGGTCCCAGAGTTTGCTAGCAGTCTGGCTGTAGTGTGGAACTGGTCTATCTGACACTGGCTGAGTGACACTGCCTGACCAAGGGTGACATCCCTGCTCTGCAGAGCGTGCCAGTCCTTTCTCTGTGTGTTCCAGCCCGGGCCTTTCAGAAGGGACACAGCAGCTCTTCTTTTAAATTGTGTTACCCAAAGAGAGGCTGAGGGGAAACCCTGCTGGAGGGCACTGAATACTCTCAGAGGTTATTCACCTTGGGGCATCCCTAATCTGCTGAAGTTAAGGAATAGAATAAGACCTTAGTCGTAGGTCATGCACATTGAAAAAATATTTTGGATATGAAATTGGACTCTTCTGTCATGGGGTTTCAAGGAGTGGCAAAGATAGAACAGTTCAGATTGGGTGGCATTCTGCCTGCAGAGGGAAACAGACTTAAGTGTGAACTCTTCCACCTCAGTTAATAGACAGAGCCTTTTAAAAGATTTCTCTGCCCTGTCTGTATCTGTCCAGTTTGGAAGTAATGAGTTGTACCAGTTGGATTCAGATGAGCCAACCCTGTCCTGCACCAGGGAAGGGATCTCTAAGAATTTCTAATTTACTTGATAACTCCACAGGTAAATTTGAAGCAGATTTAAAATGTAATGGGGAAACCTCGAACAGAGTGCTTGGACTACTCTTGTAAATGAGGGAATAATGATTCAGAGCTCTTGCAGTTTTCCACAGCTCTGTGCTTTGTTGGTTATTGACATTTTGGATCTAGTGACCCACCTCCCCACCTACTTGTAATTAATCAAGGCGGAGGTTGTAAGTATTTAAGAAATTAGATAGATAAAGAGCTGTAACTGATGAGCCTTGAATTATTGGTCATTAAAGCAGTGCCTTGAAATTTAGCAATCCAACTGTCTAATTACTGTAGAATGAATTTGTATGCAGAGGAGTGATCAGCTATGTACACTAAGCTTTCACATTTTTATTTCATCATTATAGTCTGCTGGCTGGAAGAAAGGGGATAGGTTTTGTTAAGGGGAATCCTCTTTAGTTCCTCTGAAGTCCTGAAATGCCCAGGTAGATTTTAAAATAGAAGTTTAAATTTATACATGTCTTTAATTACCGTTTCTTTGCTTCCAAACAGCAAATGGTACAGTTGATTCTAGTATTTGTTAGCAGAATCTGTTTAACCTATTGTTACTTTTTTCATTAGGTATCTGAAAAGATTTAAAGTGATGAAAATTAAAGTGCTACGAAGCTGGTGCCGTCAGATTCTGAAAGGCTTGCAATTCTTGCACACACGCACTCCTCCTATCATTCATAGAGACTTGAAATGTGACAACATCTTCATCACTGGCCCCACTGGATCAGTCAAGATTGGAGACCTTGGTCTGGCCACCCTGAAACGAGCTTCTTTTGCCAAAAGTGTCATAGGTAAGCCTCTCCTGCTCTGGAGGCTGCTGAGCCAGTCTGCCTCTTTGGAGACTTGAGTGTTTAAGACCTTTCCTAAAAAACTTGCTTACAAAGGTACATGGACAAAGCCTGAAAATCTGTAGGCTTTGTCTCGTGGTGCTGAGGTCATTCTGTGTTCTTAATGCAAAGACATGTTGAAATTTTGGTTGTGCCTTTGATATTTGTACATTAACATTCGCTCTTTCGGAATACAGAGTTCTTGTCCTGCCCAACAGTCTAATGCAACATTGTTGATAAAACCACTCTTCACTACATAGAAATCTCACCTTTGATGTGGCGCTGCTTCAAGAAATCTACAAACAACATTTTGTTAATTTAGTGTAGCATTAGTTCATACAGCCAAATTTTTTTTATTGTCACCAGGGGTTAATACTGAATCTGTTGCAGCTTGTGAGTAATCAGAAACTGAGGTATACCAAAGAAAGTCAATATTATATATATGTATTTAAGCAATAACACAGATTGTGGTACAACACCTTTCTCAGGGACTCTGTAGAATGTGGATTTATATGAGTTACAGGGTGCATTGGGAAATACTGCTTTATTCTGGCTCTGTCCCTGGGTATTCATTTATAACCTTTCTCAGAAATTGATTTGGTGGAACTAGTGTAATCTTTCTTGTGAATTCTTGAAAGAATTGGTTTTATCAGCTTTGTTTTTATAGTTGGGTGGATAGACTGCAGGGAGTTAAGTTTCTTTTGCTCTCAGTATTTAGAGCTTGCTAAAATTCAGCATTACTCAACAGTCCTGTGCCAGATTCCTAGCTGGGATCAATGGTGTATACCTGTAAATTTTCTTGCAAGCTGTTGCTGAAATATTTCCTGCTTCTTAACCAGGTCAAAGTATTAATAGGGAAGAAAAGAATGGTGTTAAAAACCATAATTTCTTAAGCATATTTGTCATATCTTCAAATTTGTCACCAGAAAATTACCATCTGTTAAATAGTTATCTGTTAATGATTAGATAGAATTTGGATAAATGACTGCAGTTACAATCTTTTTGGTTTAGCGTGGTGGAAACAAGCAATGGGCTATAAAGTGATTGTAAATTGTCTGGAACCTGGTGTCTGCAGGAAATAATTCTGTGCTTAAATTTACAAAAAGCAAACTCACATCTCTGGCTTAAAATAAATCTGATCATACAATGCAGTCCCTTTGTTTGCAGAGGGGATCTGTGATGCTTCACCGGGCAATAATTTTCTGCACACTATTTAAATGGGACTTGTTGAATCTCACGCTCTGTGCCTGTAACTCAATCTCTCTGTATTTCTGAGTATTTTTGACTAGGATGTCCCTCACTAATGCCTGTATCTGCAGCAGGCCTATAAATATACTGCAGGTGGGAAGGTAAGTATATGAAGAAAAGGGCTGTGGTGAGTGGCCTTTGCAGAAAATTACCTTTTCTCCTCTTTTCATGGAGATTTATATTTGTAACAAGAGAGCTTTTCATTGCAAGGCCTTACCCGAACCATCCCACTTCAGCAAGTGGATGGAGAGGCCAGGCAGAGACTAGCTGTGGGCTCTTACCAGTACTGCTTCTTTTGCAGCAGAGGGCACTCAGGTAATCTGGGAAACAAGGTTTAATGTGCCTCTTTTCTTGCAGGGAGAAGAGGTAAGTGCCTTCACTCTCCTTAGTATTTGGTTTGCAGCCTATGGCTAGTCTGCAGTTTCTCCCTCTCCTGATCCCCTCCCCTCCCGTTTGATTTCAGGCTAATCCAGTCTGTTGTGGTATTTGTATCAACTAACACACCTAAAGCAGGAACTGCATCAGATCTCTCATGCCACTGCTGTCCCACAAAGGCCTTGCAATGGAAGGCTCACAGAGTGCATTGGTGCAACAGAGTCGCTAAGGGTCTCCTCCCTCTTCTTTTTGCCTCCACTTTCTCTTGTCTCACAGGTCTGCCCAGCCGCTTGCCCCTGCGGTGAGTAACGCCAGCGGCCTCTGCTCGCTTTGAGACATTTAGAGTCTGAATCGTTCTTTTAATTTAAGGTACCCCAGAATTCATGGCCCCCGAGATGTATGAGGAGAAATATGATGAGTCCGTTGATGTTTATGCTTTTGGGATGTGTATGCTAGAGATGGCCACGTCTGAGTATCCCTATTCTGAGTGCCAAAACGCCGCGCAGATCTACCGCCGAGTGACCAGTGTAAGTCCCTCCTCTGCCCAGCCTCAGGCTGCTGCTGTCAGCAGCACAGCAGCTGGGAGCACCAGGGCTCTGCCAGCCAGTGTGCAGACAGAAAGCTGAAAAGAGCCTTTCTTGGGATGAGTGCAAAGTTACGGGGTGGTTGAACTCACAGAACATCTGTCAGAAGCTTGTAAAATGTGTGAATGGAAATAAAATTCTGCATGTGTTCGTACTCTTCTTTCACTATATAAGTAGGTATTACATAGCGTTTAAAGAAATATGAAGAGAGCAACCCCCCAAACCAAAGAGCATAATGCACTAGAATAATACCAGATTATTTTCTAAGCCACTTGGGGGATGGTGGAAGTAGTTCTGTCTTGAAGCAGAGCTGGTAACCTTGTTCTCTGCAATAAAGCTGGATAACAGATTTGAGCACTGGCTTAGCTGCCTGCCAGTTACCTAGAGTGATTTTAATAGTTTATTGAATTCTGAGTGGCCCTTAGCTCCTGTTTTGGGTGTATTTCCTATAATGATGAAGTGGAAACACTTGATAAATAGCAGGAAGCTGTTCCATCCTGGTAAGTACTGGGCAAGTGTTGTTGTTGAGGCATTGTGGGAGAAAAATATGGCTGAGAAGGCAATCAAGAGATTAGAGCTGGTCCATCTGACAGGGCAACATGCAGGCTCTGAGTGTAGGAAGCAGAACTGCAGTGCTACAAACGTGCAGTAGGGGTGGCTGGATTTAATCTGTGATCTGTGAAAACTGTACCAGTGCAGTGACACCAACATGTTCAGCCTTGTGGCCTAAGCATTCAGAAAGAATAGTGAGGTGGCTGCTTGGGGAAATGAAAACTCACATTAGATTTCTCAGAATACATGTGCAAAGGAGAAAAAAACCCCAGACTTACCTCTTGGTCCATAGACAAATGAGTTCCTGTTCATAATTTTTGTGCATGTTATCCCAGAGAAGTGGCATATTTAATAAAAAACTTGCATAGCTTTTGAAGAATAGAACACTCTGTTATTCCTGATGTCTTATACTTTAAAAGGTAGATATAATTCCTAACTTTTAGAACTGGAGAAGACTCTTCATGTCAGAAGCCATGAATTCCGAAAACGGGCTTGGTGAAA
Organism: Cisticola juncidis; assembly: GCA_013400215.1. Taxonomy (NCBI): domain Eukaryota; kingdom Metazoa; phylum Chordata; class Aves; order Passeriformes; family Cisticolidae; genus Cisticola; species Cisticola juncidis. Next base: position 431,653 of record VXBR01007110.1, on the reverse strand, counting down.
TAAGACTATCCCCTTTTTTCAGTGAAATATTGGAGTGGCACAGAAAAAGGAAAAGAAAAGGCACAAGGAGTCACTTCAGTTTTTTGTACAGATATTAGGATAAAGTTTTATATACATACATAGACAAAGTTGGGTTTTTTTGGTTTGGGTCTTTTTGGTGTGTTGGCAAACTTACCTGCAATTTTCTAAACAGAGTTTAAGAACTAAGCTAAAGTCTAGTCCTTACTCTGTGTGCAGCATAGTCTGACCTGGATGGAAGCAGTTGGTGTCAATGAAAAAGCTGTGTGTCCTGCTAGAACAGTCTCATGGTGCCTTTTACTGTGCTTAGGGCTGTGTCTTGGACAGAGCCCAGGCAGCAACACCTGGATGGACACTGCCTAAGGTAACTGTCCTGCCTGTTCCTTAGGAAGTGCCAGGAGTTGGGCTGTCACTGAGAGTCAGCTCTGGAGACCATCTCAGGCCTGGCCATCCCCAGCTCTTACAGACCTGTCTTTTCCCTGCTCTTTGAAGTACATGACTGGAAAGCTTTGTAGGGACTTGAAGCAGAACAAGTTACTCAGAAGTACCAGGGTTCCACTTACCTCTTGCTTCTTGTGTGCTCCTTTCTCCCCATTGCTTTTGGCTGATGGTGGAAATTCTAAATGGATGAGAAACACTGGCAATTTTTTGGTCTGTCCAACACCACCTTCTGTTCTACTCTGCTGATGGTTCTCAGTCAAATTTATTGGTTCATTTTTCCCCCAACTATTTAACTTACTGCTTGAGAGCTCTTAAGGTACACTTTGGTGTGAAATCCAGCAAATCCTTGTTTTCTTTCAGAAGGAGCAAAGGACAGGAAGGTAAAGAAAATGAAATGTACATTTGTGTGCTTTGAAAGGCTGTGCTTTGAAAGGCTGTGCTTTGAAAGGCTGTGCTTTGAAAGGCTGTGCTTTGAAAGGCTGTGCTTTGGTATATTTGGAGTTGCTTATTTCAGTGTAGTTGCAAAGCAGTTTGTTCAAAACAAAACCAACCAGATAGAAAATGGGAAGAATTTTTAAGGAAGGCTTTCGAGGAAGGGAAGGCAACATTGTTGAGAAATGAAGTACAATCCTGTCTTAACTGGTAGTGGAGGATTTGTAAAATGGAAGGAGACCCGGACATGTTCAGGGGTGTTTTGAGGTAGCAGCTGCAGTCCTGCTGTGCCCTAAACTGAAAGGATGATTTTATCTAGGTGCATACAGAGAGCAGAAAGAAGGACAATAGGAAAGGTCTGCTATGGAAGTCATGAAAGGTCATACCATGTTGGAGCTTAAAAACCACTTATTGCCCAAAGGCAATAAGATCAAAATGTGCAGCCACTCATTGCAGACCATATCTATTTAAATTAATTATTTCCCTCACCCTCTTTACAGGAACTGTTAGGCTCAGTAAAAAGCAAAGTTGCTCATTATTTTAAATCCTTGCTATTGCTCAGGACAGAATCCTGTAAAAGGTGTCTTAATGCCCAGGGTGTCCTCTCAGAACCTCTTGGTATAGCAGCATACGTTCTTTTCTACCCTTCTGGCTGTGCATTGATCTCTTCTTAGGGGACCTTCAGCTGAGTTGCATTTTGACCTGACACCTTGTGTGATAGGGGTGGCTGTAGCTGCTGCCCAGATACTGCAGCTTTGCACTGTTGCTCAGAGTGCTGGTCCTGTTGTACCCTTTAGTTCAGGGTTTTCCTCATGGCTGGAAGCAGGTTTTGTTAAATAAAACACCTTGGCAAGCACAGACCTAGAATTTGGATCTAAAGGCTGAAGTTCCTCTCTCAGATGAGACATTTTTTGGCCAGGCAGTAATTGTTGCTTCACATCCTGTACAATAGCATTGCTGCATGAGGCTGCTGTTCCTAAGGTGCTTGTTTATACTGTCTACATGGTCTCCCTGAGAAGCCCCTTTAATTCCTTAAAACAGTCCTAGGGTAAAGTTCTTGAATTTTTCTGGCCCAGGAAACACAACTCCAAATAAATTATTATTCTGGATCCCTTTATCTAGAAGAATTCTTTCAACAGAATAATCTGGGTGTATACCTGGCTTAAAACAAACTGCAGAATTTGTGGGGCTCAAGATGTTATGCTGAACTTTGTTTTGCCATTCTGGTGAGGAAATCAGCAGTTTGACACAGAATATTGACCTCTGTTTGTACTTGCACCCTTCGGCATGTTCAGTCCAGACCCTTTCACTAGCAGTTTCTTTAGAAAGCAAAGACATCTGCATGGCTTGTCACTCAGGCATAAAGGAACCTAGCCTTGCTCTTTGTTTCCATTAAATCAGTGTTGCAATTTTGTCTCAAAACCCTGTTTTCCTTATTGGAGCTGTCCTCTGCTGCTCTTTGGAAATTATTCCAAATAAATTAGTTGTCAGTGCTTAAAGAAATCGCAGCTTTGGATTTCTATGTTCCTGTGGGATGGGGAAGTCTGAGGTTTAAGCAGTATCTCTCCTCAGCTGGGGCTGAATGCATCCAGTGAGCACTTATGATGCCTGCTTAGCCTCAGAAAAGCAATAATCTGAGCCTGCAGTGAATTGATAACAAGCTGCACTATTGCCAAAGTGCTGTTTCCCGCTCCTTTGGTTTATTCTTTCTGCTCTGCCCTCTCATGCAAGCACAGCTGTCTGTGTGCTATGCTACTACATTAGGGAATGGATCCCTCCACCTTTTATTTTATTTTTACAATTCTGCTCTGTATCCAGGTAATGCAGAATGAAATCAAGATACATAATTCTGTTGTGTACTTGCTTGCATAAACCCCCCCAAAAAGAGTGTAAGATCTTGGTGAAATTCAGGAGGGTTTCCCTGTCTGACTGGGTTCTTCTCAGGGGGACTGGTATGTTTTCCTTGACCTGTTCCATCCACATTGCCATTAAACAGTTTGTCATAGGAGATATTTAAAATGGGCTACACGTGCATTGAAATGGAAAAAGAGATATTTATGGAACAGACATCTGAAGTATGATTTCTTAATTTAGTCTGTTTGGGAATCAATGCAGTGAAGGCATAACTAACTGCAGTAACTTCAGCTGCTTTGCTCAGCTTCCGGTGGGACCACAGAAACCCAAGCTGCTGTCTCAAAATCTTCATCTGTAATACTTGGATGTCCCAAGGCTTAAATTTACAAGGTGCTTGAGTAGTCCCAGGACTAGTAAAAAGACAATTTTTTTATTATGCAGATTTTTCTCCTTCTTGCATATCTACTGCTAACATAAAAATCCAAATACGTTCATTGCAAAAAAGTTAATAAAACCGTCTTCAGTTTCAAATGTACTAATTTGAGTATCAGCAGAAACCTCCCTTTTTTCTTTCTCCCCCTCCAATCATATAAACTTACCTTTTAAGTTTCCTGAAGGACTTGTGCTCTGTACTTGATTTTCTCCATGAATATTTTGACAAAGTGAAGTTTTGGATTTGTCACTTCTTTCACCAAAGGTCCAGTCTCTTCTCTCTAGACAAATGTCTGTTGTCTGAGCTGGCCTTAAAATGAGAAGGGGGTAAAAAAGAGCATTTTGCATTTTGAATTAAAAAAAAAAAGTTGTCCTGTACTAAAATATTCCAGAGCAGGTACAACATTTTTTTCTCTGTTCTCCAGAGCTTAAAAAAGGGCCTAAGGGTACAAGGCTCATAATGAGTAACCTGACCAGGCAGTGTCTAACTGGTTTAAAACTCCCTGATCTCCCTAACTGGTGGGAACTGGAACTCACTGGTTAGGGTGAAGGTCATTCTCTTTGCTGGAAACGAGGCAGTTGCAAAGTGCTGTAGTTTGGTCAGTTGGGATAAAATGAATCTTTTTTTTAGTGTCTTAAAAGTCAGGCATCATAACTGTCTAGAGCAGGCAACTGCTTCATTTTCACTAGAGATGCAGTGGGCAAAGTACTCCAGCTCTAATTTTCTTCTTCTTCCTGAGGGGTTTAATTAGCAAATAAAAAATGCTAAACATTTAGACATAGAGTTAATTTTTCTTGCAGTGCTTAGTGAGTGATGATTAATTTCCTCTTCTACTTCCTGGAAACAATATCTAGCATTTTTTAGGCATGAATAAAACTATTTTCTTTACCTTGAATGACTTCGTTTCTTGACCTGGTTCAAATAGATACAGAGATATCTTTCCAATCAACCTTTCTAGTGGAAAAAGCACTGGAAAAAATATCACAGGAAGAGTAGGGGAGGAAACCCTCCAATAGAGAAGGTGAACTTCTGTGAAAGCAGGTACTGACAGGCCACAAACCTGCAACCAAGCACTGGAAACAGATTAATTGTAAGAACGGGTGAACTCTTGTATTCCTTCAAAGGAGAAATATGGATATGATTTTAAGATGATCAGGAATTAAAAGTAGTGGAGGATTGTGAGCATTGGTTGAGTTGCATAAAGTCAAGTGTAATTTAAGTTCTGAAATGTGGTAGTAATGTGGAGTTTCTAAATGTATTTTTAGAAACCTAAGTAAGCTCACAGAATATGGGCTAAACAATGTATCTTTAAAAAATTGAAAAGTTTTAAAAGTACCTTTTAAGGATCAGGTCTCTTAATACTATGATCCTAGTATTTCATATTCTGTCTTGTACTGACATCCATACATTAACTGAGGTAAATTTAACAGGAGATGGGAAGGTAGCTCTTAGGAACTGGAGGTGATAGGTGTTTTTAAAATGCCTGGCTCTGCAGTGTGAGGAGAACCAGTATAATTCTGTGGTTGGTGGATCACTGAAGCATTCCTGTGGGGAGACTGATGGTTCAGTGTTATTTCTCATGGAGTGCCACCAGTTAAAAATACTGACACTGAGAATGCATAGGCTGCTATTTCTTGTCCTGCCAGCTGTACTGCTATAGTTGCAAGGGGTAGGAATGGGAATACTCCAGGCAAATCTTTGCTCCTATTAGAATAAGTCTGAAAATAAAAGGCATGGAGACTTTTGGTGCATTGTTGGAATTGTGCACTATTTTTGCTGTTTGCAACATTACCTTAGGCTTTTTAAGCTGCTAATCCTTTCTAAGGGCTGGTTCTGGTACCAGATGGGTTTTATGGCCCATGTTACCTCATTTTTGAAATTCAGTTCAAAGTCCAGTGGAACTAATCTGTGGCTTTGAGTTACTGTACATGAACTTAAAAATGAGTGCAGAGCAATAATTTTCTATCAGAGTGGGAGCAGATGACAGCAGAGGGTGCAACTAATACAATTTTATTTTTCAAAAACATGTTTTCCATACTGAAAATAGAAGACAGACACTTCTAGTATTGTGTCACTGTGGCATTTCTAAATTTATATAACTGAAATGTGTGTCTAGGCATGTCTGGTTTTGGTTTGTTTTTGAAAGCCATTTTCCAGCTTTAGTCCCAGTAAAGCAAACCTTGAGCTAGCTCAAGGTACTCACATTATAAAGGCAGCATCCCTCCTTCTGAGGGTGAGGTTAAAGGGCTGTGCAGGATAGATGCAGCTGCTCTTACCTTTATGCTTTTGTGCAAGGGTAAAACAGCTCATGCCTGATGTGCTTGTCCAGTCAGACCTCACTGTGTCAGAAGAACCTCTGTCCTTGTGTTGTGTGTTTCCAAACAAGGCCCTTTTCACTGTTCCATGCACCAATATGCTAATTGTTTGCCAGCTGTGCACTAAGAAATTGTGTCCTGGTTATAAAACTTCCTGGTCTGGAGCTTGATTCATTTCCTCTATACATTACAATTGCTGCAATTACAGTAGCTCTTGTGATTAATATGTTTTTAACTGAAACCATGTTCTTAGCTTCAGATTCTTTGGACTTCTAAAATAAACTGATACTTCATTTACGTGGTGGTTCTGAAGAACAGTGGACTTCCATGTCTTAAGTAAAAACTTAAAATAACTTTTTTGCTGGACTGGATCGCTTGTCAGTGGGGTAGCTCTGAGCCATAGTATATCTTCTGCAGTAGTGCATGGCATTTCAGTATTGTCACAAATACAGTGGGTTTTGACTTTAGTTACTGCCTCTTACCTGAGAGTGCTGGGAAGGATTGCCAGTGATTTCTAAGAGGAGTTAGGACTAGTTCCTGTTCAAATCACAGAACTGTGGCCTCCTCTGGCAGTCTTGTGAGGCTTTGAGTGCTGTAAAATCTCTGGCTTTAGTGGATAAGAGTAAAGTACTGAGACACTGCCAGAGAAGTTGGTGAGAGGCAGTGTCAGATCCTCCAGCTCCTGGGCTTGCAGATCACCTGTAGGACATGTATGTGAAGGTGATACTGAGGGGTGATTGCTGGCCAAATGAGGAGTCTGTTTCATTCTTTTCACCAAAACTTCTCTCATACAAATTTAACTTTAGGAAGAAGCAATTTGTTTGAGTGTGTCAGTGAAGATACAGATATACCTTGTGTGTATAACAACTTTAATTCTGTATGACTGGTGATTTGTCGTTGTGATTGACCTCTGATTTTTTTAATTAGTGCCTCAAACTTTTTTTGAGGTTAGGTGATAAATTGAAGAGGAAGAGTTTCTGAATTGTGGTCAGTGAGGTTGCAGCCAGCATGCCTGTATAAATTCTGTAGTGTGTTTCTGAACTGTGGGCACACATACTTACCTGTTGGTTTGGAAAAAGCACAGGATCATAAGACATAAATAACTTACACAGGGTGAAGGCAGTTGGTTAAGGGCTTTCAGTGGCACAGAGCTCTCAGGTAGCTGAGATGGGGAATGTTGATGTGGATGGTGGCAGATCTGTCCAGTTCCAAAGGTGCAGTTGGTGCTTTTGATCAGAGGGGAGGACAGCGAGGCCTGTCCCAGCCTGAGCAGAGCCTCCTCAGCTGGCTCTGCTCACCAGAGCTCTCGTCTGCTTCCACTGCTTGGACTGCAGTAATGTGTTTACTCTGCTGGGATACTGATCTGGGACAGAGCTTATTCTGCAGGATTGACCCATTTCATTCTTGGCAGAATTATCAATTGTCCAGAATTAATTGCTATGAAAATACTGACATCTGTGAAGCTGAATTCTTACTTCTGTTTAGTATACTGCATTTCTATTTTTTAAAAGAAGCTACTCTACTTTGCTTTTTAACCAGAACAAGGAAATCAATCCTCTGTAGGCAAACCAGGTGTCTCTTGAACTGAATAAATCTTAAGCTAACTATGTATTCAATTCAGCTGGGGAGAGAATTATCAGTTTCAGGTGTATCCTGTGTGAAATCAGGAAAGACCTAAATCTGTTCCTAGAGTAGGCAGCAAGATTAAGATGAAGGATTAGAGAGGGTGAAATGGTTAAACGTGCAGGTTTTGAGGGCTGGGTAAGTAACTAATTGCAGGTGCTGAAATTTAGGAGATCACGGGGTAAACCAATTTCAATGCTATATGTACCATTGCCTGAGGGCTTCTTTGGGATTGGGGGAAAGAGGTTGGAGCTTTTTTCCACTGCAATCATGGTCTCTCTCTAAATTCCTGAATTAATGGTTTGTGGCAGCCTGGGACTGGCTCTAACTAGAATGGTAACAACTTAGCAAAGAGGAAATATAGACATTTTAATGACTTTGTTTGTGTGATTTGACTTTGCTGCTGGTGCAGTTAGCTTCTGGATGGCAGTGTTAGAACATTTTGTTTGAGAAGATTAATGAGTTACTGTAGAATTCTTTTCAGGCTCTTAAAATCACAGCATCTTTGAGAAGGGCCAAGTGCAGGTTGTGGTTAGAATGGGTCAGGTAGAGAAGCTGAAATGCTGAATGTTCTTTGCAGGTCATGCCATGTACCCCAGAGAAGTGTAGCCTTAATGAAGTGTGCAGAATGTTGCTTTTGCAACACTGATGGTGTATACTGTAAAAACACTACTGGTATAATTGTGGTATACTTGGAGAACTGAGTATGTTATTTAGGGGTGAAAAGTGATCTTGATAATTCTCAATTAAATTGAATTTTATCACAGTATATCACCACTAGTTTGTCAAAATTAGTTTATTAACTTCATCTTTAAAATGGTGTATGTGATCCTTCTTGGCACTGCTCCTTATGTCCTTAAAATAATAAAACCCAAACTCTGAAGCTATGGCCAGCTGATTTGATTAATAAACTGGTTTTACAATGGTTGCTTGGAACTAGATACCAGAAGAAAAAAAACGACTGAACTTCAGATTGAGGTCTGAAGTCTAGTGAGAGATACTAGAAAATACAACTCTGGATTGTTTGTATGCATGTGGTGTACAGCAAGCAACAATGCAGCTTTAACGCTGTCCAGCAGTCTGAACATCACCTTCCAATCTGTGCCTTACATGAAGGAAGGAGGAAAGGGAACGTAGATGATGTTGCCACTGGTAGCAAGGTGTGTTAGCCTGTCTTAGTGCTGCCTTGTGTTTGGCTGGAGTGGCAGTCAGCTGTGTGTGAAAGGGAGGAGAGGCAGCAGCTGCCTGCACTGCCCTGCCCCGGCACGCAGCTGCCTGTGCAGCAGCAGAGGCACCTGCACGGTGACCACTGCCAGCCTTACACCCCTGCAGGCAGCCCGGGTGGAGAGTGGGCAGAGCAGGCGGGCGGGAGGCGGGGACACGGGAGGGAAAGGTCCCTCTGCTGTCACTTCTCCCTCCTCTTGCAGCTGGCTGGGCAACAGAAAGGGACGCGCTTACCTCTTGCTGAGATTGATTCTTTCTGTTCAGTGTTAGAGGGACACAGGCAGGTATTGAGCTCAGATCTCTGCAGCCTCATGTACTGGACTTGGAAAACAACAAGAGGTGTGCAGGAGAAACGATGCTCCCTTCCAACCTCGATGTCTGCTTCCCTTCCGCTGTGCGCTAAGTGCACAGCCCAGCGCAGCCCCATCGGAAAATAGCACCTCGCTGATTCTGTGCTGTGTGTGCCTCTCTTTTCCTGATGGATTTCACTAAGAGAGAGATCTGTCCCATATTTGTGATTGTTAATTCCCACTGCTGCTGCTTTCACAAGGACTGTGCTAAAGAGGTAAGTAAGAATTTCAGCTCTGTCAAGTGCGTGTAGCCACAGGAAAGTATTTTGGAGGTGAATTAGAGTTCTCTACCAATCTTTTGAGCTGCTTTGCATTTGCGCAGCTTTTAAACTTTACTTTTTCCCCTGCAGTTTTTGTAAATATAAATTAAAATCCTGACCATCAAGGCTGGAACTTTAGTTAATTATTTTCACCTATGGTTTTGTTCCAAATTTATTTTTTTTTCTTAAATTTAGACTATCTGAGGCTATGTAACACTTCATCTGCCTTCATTTTGATTTGTTGTAGAAGCTACACAGCATTGATTGCACCTTCTCTAATGAAATGATATTTTCAGTATTTTCAGTATCTCTTGCATCTTAGAACAAGATCTTAACATCTTAGAACAAGATGTTAAACTACTGACTGTAGTCAGTAATCTGGTGATCCTAAGTAATGCAAAATGTTACATGTTTCTAGGCAAAAATTATGGAGAAGAGTTCTGGATAGCTCATACTTTGGGGTTTAAAAGTTGCCTGGAAGTTTAGTATTTTTAAGAATACCTAAGTTGCCTTTAGTTGATCAAAGAACCACATATGTTGAATTTTGGAACACGTTTTTTCACCTGGTTAAAATCTGATAAAAATCACAAACTTTATCACATCTAAGATAAGTGAAATATGAAAACTTTTACGCTTAACATGCAAACTGTGAGTTTTTAGTTTTGTGTCTGTGGCTACCTACATAAATGACCATATTTTAGAAGTATTCTCAAAATCTGAATGTTCAGTGATTGTCATTTTAAGTTAGTGCTTCTTTCAAAATGAGCTGTTCTGCCCTGGCTGTCCTTCTGTGAGCGTGAGAGCCTGAGCAGCAGGGCAGGGAACTTGAGCTCACTGGAAGTTGCTGCAGCCTTTTTTGGTTGGATTTGTTTCAAGTCTGGTACATGCTGTGATTTGGTTCATTATGCAACTGTATAAATGTGTTTGCTGGCAAAAGAAAGGAAATTACATGGGTGTGGGAATGGGAAATGGAGAAAAGGAGGCTGTTGCTTTCAACAGCACTGCCAGTTTGTGTGATTTTAGAACAGTTGCTTGAGAAAATGCTGATTTTCAGGTGTGCCTGTTATACCTGTCTACGCTTCTTTTTCCTTTGTGAGAGCTCTTGCTGCTGTTTGTTTAGCAAACTCAGAAATAATGCTAGTGGGATTTGGCTGTTTGGTTCTTAATGAACTGCCACTGGGACACAGGACTAGTAGCTTAGGATTTGAGTTGTCCTGTGGTTCTTCTAAGGAGTTTGGGGACCAGGAGTGGCACATAGGACTGTGACCATTTTAAGTGTGGTAGAACCAGGAAACACTGTCAGGTTTAACAGTTCCTTGGGTGCCTTTGGGTTCAGAAGCTGCTGAAGGTGTGCTTGGCTGCCCAGCTCATGCACTCGTAAGAACACATCAAGGTTATGTGGATTTCAGGGCTGGCCTCCCTTGGGTTTCTGTGTGATAGCAGATGAGCTGTGTAGGCAGCTCTGGGGAGAAAGGATTTCACTGATTTATTGATTTTTAATCATTTATAGTACCCCCATCTTGCTGTATTAAATAGTTCAACATTCCATTAGTGCTTACAGGAGGGAACAAAAGGGTTTGAAAAGCTGATGGATTTTAGTATCTGGGGAGTGCTTGTCCAGAGCTGGAGGAACCTCAGGCAGCCCTTCTCATGGACTGTGGAGCCACGTGAGAAATGGGGAGCTGCTTGAACACGGAATCCTGGGCTGGTTTTAGGCCCTAGGGTGATGTTCTCCCAGCTGTTCTGAGGAGCAGAACGTGCAAGCTCTGCTGGGGGAGGCTGGCAGGAGCTTCACTTTTAAACTGAACTCTTGGGTTGGAATTCATAAAATGGGGTATTGTAAAATGGTCCTTATGGAAGGACCTGAAGATTTTGGATGAGTGTTTAATTTCTTTAAGCAGTGAGAAATGCAGGGTAACAGACTGAATTACTGATTTTTAAATCTATCTTTAGCTTTAACTTTACAGGCTCTGTGCAAGAACAGAGCATGTGGTACAATAATTAACAAGAAAAATCGTATCCTGGCTTCGTTATGCTGATAATTTTCTGTACCAGTTGTCTCCCTCATGTTAGCTTTTAGTTTTCTGAAATGAGATTGTCACAGATCTGACATCATCCTTCTGCTGCCACGGTGTAAATGAATGTCAGTGCAGGCTGCTACGTCTGAGGCTTGAGCTGTTTAGGAGGCTTACATGTGTTAAACTTGGGCAAATTCAGATGGGAATATGTGCATAAGGAGTTGAATAATTATTGCATAGGTAATCTATGGTATACAGAAGAGCAGGTAATTATATATAGAAGTATCTGTACTCCATATATAAACCTGAACTCCTGGGACCATTTTAATTGTGGTCATAATGAAAGGTGGGCACCTTTGACAAGTCAACCATATGAGCAGAGTTTTCTAAATCCCTTTAGAGTGCAGAGCTCTGTGTCCTGCTTGGAAGCTGGAGATTTATGATAGGCCTGGTTACAGTCTGGAACTTACCCGTCCAAACTGATGTTTTGTCACCTGAGGCATTGATTTTCTTTAGGTTTAATAGTCAGCAAAGCTTCTGAAAGCATTCAGCTGATGTTCAGTGGCAGCCTGTGTTTCAGTGCTTGTTCTAGTCACAGTACAGTCTGCAGTTCTGTGCATTTCAGTTGCTAGAGTTTCACAAGGGCAAATTGCAGACCAAAGAAATAGATAACCTTCCTGTTATAAATGCATACTGGGTTTTATCAAATAAATGGTTTCCTTTCTGTGGTGTGGGGTTTTTGTGTTGGCTTTTTTCTTTTAAGAACTCTGAGAACAGGGTCGGTAGTTGCAAAGACTGCCCAGGTTTAGACTCAAACTTTTCTATTTCAAGGCTCATTTCCTGCACACAAGAGAGGAATGGGGAAGGATCATGTCTTGATGTCACCAGTACTTTGTAGGATATTGAGAGAAGTATTTTCTGTTTAGGGCATGAATCACAATGCTTGTCTTGTATTGCTACTTCATTTTTTTCTGTACTTCAGAGCTGTGGTTTTCACTCTGTGTTTAGTTGTCATTCAGCAGCGACTCAGGGTCAGATGTATCAGGTGTATAATTTCAGGATTGTTCAGCTTGAAAACACCAGCTCTGTTCAAACATTTGAACAGCATGTCTCCATCCTCTCTCACTCTGCTGTCTTAAATAGAGTTTGAAACTAAAGGCAGAATCAAGTTAAATTGGGTGCCAGTTTTTGTTGCTGTGGACAATTGGCCCCGGACTAGAGGTTTTGGCCGTGATTAGGTTATGAAGCTTGGCTTTCTGCCTGAAGTGTTTCTCAGAATTCCCAGATGGTCACATCTTGTGGCATGTTTGTTCTACTGCTTTGGGTGGTTGATCTTCTTTAGATTTTGTTTTGCTTTCCCCCGTGTGTATTGGAAGAAGGGTTGCTGTGTATCGTGGAAGGGCTTTTGTACAGGCCTGTCCTGCTAAGCTCATTTCCCTGAACTCCAACAGCAGTGATGCAGGAGTGTGCTTTGGGTAGAGCAGGCCTTTGGGAGAGAGCTACGACACCAGAAGGTGGTTGTTGGTTTTTTTAAGACATTGGACAAGTTATTTAATGATCCAGTCAGATCATCCTGGGCTGAGTTTTTTCCTGTAAAAAAATTACTTCATATAATGGCAAGTTGGGAACATTCTGGGAAGCAGCAGAATGCTTTTGAAGACTGTTAAATTAATGCTGTGGTTTCCTGCATTAGTGTTACATAGGAACCATTTCTTTGCATCCTCAATCCAGTGTACTTCCTGCTAACCAGCACAACTTCCATGGAAACTAAGCAGTTCTCCTGTCATGACTTGAGCACCCAAGTGCCAATGCCTTCTGTTACAGAAATGTAGCTGGGAAGTGGGAAGGGACACATGGGGAACGTTTGCAAAAGTCACAAACGAGCAGTAGTACTGGGCTCAGACTTTGCTCTAATTTGCACCAGTTATTTAGGTCAGTTATCTGGAGAGTGAAAATAGGTGGTTTGTCAGCACAACCAAAACTTGAATCAAGTGGACCTTGCAGATTCTCAGCTGTTACTTGCGTGTTTCAGGGTGTCAAGCCAGCCAGCTTCGACAAAGTAGCAATCCCTGAAGTGAAGGAGATTATTGAGGGATGCATTCGGCAGAACAAAGGCGAAAGGTGAGTGCTTGGTTTGCAGATCAAGGTATGAACTGAGCCCTTCATGGTATCAGATGTGATGATTCCAAATCCAGGTAGCTCCTGAGGCAGTCTGTGTTCTGGTGAAAGTTGGGAAGCCAGGGTTACTTCTGCAGCTTCTCTTCTTTGGTAGACTCTTACTCAGTGATTCAGTAATTACAAACTTAAGAGTGTCAGGAAAAGTGCAAATGCTATAATAACCATCCATGACAGTTTATTCAGAAATTCTATTGCTTTTATTAAAACTTTGACCTAGTCAGCAAAACAATCCTTCCAGGATTCCAGGTGTTGGAGTTGATTGGTTGTTCCGTAATCCTTTGGGATTTTTTGTCCCTTTGATTCTGTTGGTATGATTGATCATTTTGAGGACTCCTAAGTTTTAAATTCTTGCTGCTCATTTTTATGTACATTTTTTGCAAGATGGCTTCTACTTCAAGTGGTTAACTTATGCCATTACAGGAAATCAGTGACAGTGGCTGCTCTGATGGTTTATTTGTGGGATTTGGTTTGGTTTCTGCTTTTACATGGTTGTTGCTTACTGAATGTCTGATTTGAGGCTTTTGTCCACCCTTTAGCTGCCTGGTGTTCTGTTCAGAACTAGTTTTCTTCATGGATGTTTATTCATCCCCTATTACTAATCCTTGAAATTTTACATCTGATGGTGTTGCTGTGTACTTTTAGTTTCAGTTCTTTTCCCTGCTTTTGAACAATTTAGTATTTTTTTTTCATATTTGAAGTTAATTTTGTTGCTGCACATCACTTATTTCTTGCCATTTAGTTTAGGCTGTTAGCTACTATTGTTAACGATGTGCTTGTAAATCTTTTTTGTACCTTCAGGACAAAGCTTCTAATTACATCCAACAAATGCACATGAGGGTTCAAAACAGCATAAAACTTAGAGAATCAATCAGGGGAGCATCTGGCAAGGTTATTCCTTCATCTTTTGTGACATCCTGATAACTGAATGTGCTTTCTACATTCTGTCCCAATATCTAGATATGCTATTAAGGACCTTTTGAATCATGCTTTCTTCCAAGAAGAGACTGGAGTACGGGTAGAACTTGCAGAGGAAGATGATGGAGAAAAAATTGCCATTAAACTCTGGCTGCGAATCGAAGACATCAAAAAACTCAAGGGCAAATATAAAGATAATGAGGCAATAGAGTTTTCATTTGATTTGGAAAGAGATGTCCCAGAGGATGTAGCCCAGGAAATGGTAAGTGCTGGTGTCTGACAGGGCTGTGGAAGCAGCGCTGTGCTGTGGCAGTGAGCTGTGGCCTGGCAGCCTCTGCCTTTGCTGTCACTGTGTGCAGATAGACGGGTTCAGAGCGTGTAGATGAGAAGGCAGTGCTAGACAGAGAAGCTTTGTGGTAGCACTGGGACAGGGCTGTCTGTGGCAGTGTGAATTCTGTGAATGTGTCCTCCTTCAGGTGGAGTCTGGCTATGTCTGTGAAGGGGATCACAAGACAATGGCGAAGGCTATCAAGGACAGGGTATCTTTGATTAAGCGCAAGCGAGAGCAGCGCCAGTCGGTGCAAGAAGAACAGGAGAACATACTCCAGGAAGAAGGTAGTCAGAAGCAGCAGCTGGAGCCACAGCAGCCATCAAGTGCTTCCCATGCAGGGTCAAAGCATCCCCAGTCTGTCACTGGTACCACTCCTGTCCCCACTGCTTCAGCATCGGTTTCTACGCAAGTGGAGCCTGAGGAGCCGGAGGCTGATCAACACCAACAGCTGCAGTTCCAGCAACCCAGTATATCTGTTCTTTGTAAGTGCCCCAGTTGGTCTCTGTAGGAACTCCTGCACTTACACAGCTCTCCCAGTAGTCTTACACTCTTGGTGGGTGCAGCAGTAGGATGATGCTGTCTGCCATTGCTGCTGCTGAAGAACCACAGCCCCCTGGAAAGCACAGCAGCATCAGATGCATTCCTGTGGCTTGGCTGGGCCAAGGCTTGGCACCATTCCCAGCCCAGTGTCTTAGCACAGAGTGGTTCCTGTTTCAGGGTAATACACTCATGAACTGGGGCACCTAGAGCATGAACGTGTGCCCTTGGTTTTGCTGCCCTGCTACACGGACAGTATATTCTGGCCCTGCAGAAGCCTGTGTGCTCCTGCATCAGTGCAGATCAGGCTGGTAAAACCATTTATTTCAATCCTTGTGAACTTAGATTTAAAGTGGAAATGAGATTAATCTACAGGTAGTTCCGCTTATAATTTCCTGTTTAAAAGTCTTATTTTGTTTTACATACTGTACATGAACGGATGAATTAATAATCCTGTCTTTTCCTCTTCTGCCGTGCCAGCATTTGAATCATGATGGAAGATGACAGCTTCCATATTAGAATGATGAAGTTAAAAAGCAAATTACTGTCTGCTTGTTAGCTAACAGGGATTTTAAATTGACTATTGTGCTGTGCTCACTACTGTGCCTACGCAGGGCAGCTGCCAGCCAGCACAACACACCTGTTTTAAATGTCTGTGTAAAATGAAATAAAAATAATGACTAATAACCCTTGAAAGAACATTCATAACAATGTGGAGTTTAGGTTTCTATTTCTAGTCTAGCCTTTTGTAGGACATATAGTTTATTCTTAAATATCTTCCCAAAGAATTCCTGAAATTAGTGATTTTTTCAGGTTTTTTAGGGGAAGGCATAATGGAGGAAAATAAGATTTTAAAATCAGCTTAAATATTACAAGAGGTAAAATGCTAATAAAGGTCCACATGACATGGCACAAAAATCAGTTTAATCTTTGACCAATTACAGGATCTGTGAAATTTTGAATCCAGACCACAGTTGTTGAAATGCATATTTTTATCCTTTCCTTTTCCAGCGGATGGAACAGTTGACAGTGGCCAGGGCTCGTCCGTGTACACTGAATCTGTGAGCAGCCAGCAGACCGTGTCCTACGGCTCCCAGCACGAGCAGCCCGTGTCCAGCCCTGCAGTCCAGGGGTACCCGGCCTCGGCTGGCCAAGGGCAGCCACAGCAGCATGGAGGATTCCAGCCCCCTGCAGCGGTAAGGCAGCCCCCGGGCACTGCCCTGCCCTCCGGCCCCCAGGCACTGCCCTGCCCTCCGGCCCTCAGGGCCCTGCCCTCCCTGCAGCACTCGGGCCCTGCCCTGCAGTCCTCAGGGCCCTGCCCTCCCTGCAGCCCTCAGGGCCCTGCCCTCCCTGCAGCACTCGGGCCCTGCCCTGCCCTGCAGCCCCCGGGCAGTGCCCTCCCTGCAGCCCTCAGGCACTGCCCTGCAGCACTCGGGCCCTGCCCGGCAGTCCCCGGGCACTGCCCTGCCCTGCAGCCCTCGGGCACTGCCCTGCCCTGCAGCCCCCGGGCACTGCCCTCCCTGCAGCCCCCGGGCACTGCCCTCCCTGCAGCCCTCGGGCCCTGCCCTGCAGCCCCTGGGCACTGCCCTGCCCTGCAGCCCCCGGGCACTGCCCTCCCTGCAGCCCTCGGGCACTGCCCTCCCTGCAGCCCTCGGGCCCTGCCCTGCAGCCCCTGGGCACTGCCCTGCCCTGCAGCCCCCGGGCACTGCCCTCCCTGCAGCCCTCGGGCACTGCCCTCCCTGCAGCCCTCGGGCCCTGCCCTGCAGCCCCTGGGCACTGCCCTGCCCTGCAGCCCCCGGGCACTGCCCTCCCTGCAGCCCTCGGGCCCTGCCCTGCAGCCCCTGGGCACTGCCCTGCCCTGCAGCCCCCGGGCACTGCCCTCCCTGCAGCCCTCGGGCACTGCCCTCCCTGCAGCCCTCGGGCCCTGCCCTGCAGCCCCTGGGCACTGCCCTGCCCTGCAGCCCCCGGGCACTGCCCTCCCTGCAGCCCCCGGGCACTGCCCTCCCTGCAGCCCTCGGGCACTGCCCTCCCTGCAGCCCTCGGGCCCTGCCCTCCCTGCAGCCCTCGGGCCCTGCCCTCCCTGCAGCCCTCGGGCACTGCCCTCCCTGCAGCCCTCGGGCACTGCCCTCCTGCAGCCCTCAGGGCCCTGCCAGGGCACGCACGGGCTGGGTTCTGTGTCTGCTCAAAGGGGAGGGCAGAGCTGCCAGGCCATCTTCCCTGTGGGTTTTGCTTTGCACAGGATACAGATTCTGTGTGTGAGGCGTTCAGGGGCTTTTTTTTGCAAGATGACCAGTTTTAGAGGGGGAGAGAAAAGTGCAAGAGCATCTTTGTCTTTAAAGCTTCTATTTTATCTTGGCTGCAGTTAAGCAGAAGGATGGGTTAGTTGTTTTTATGAATGGAGTAACATCCTCAGAACAAGACTATCTCATGAAAAGACACATTTAATCTTACTTGGGAAGGTGGTGTATGTATGGGTATATGAAGTTACCAGGGATCAAGGTGCTGGTTTAGTTTGAAGAAGGGATTAGAATAATTGAAGCCACTGTATGAAATTGCTGTGTGTGTTCTGTGAGGTTTTGATTACAGATTTTGCAGGTAAGACCCTTTTAACTGTTACAGAATGTTGCATGTGAGAGCTCCAGACTGAAAACACCCCACATCCTTGTTCCCAGTTTTATTTCTAGCTTGTGTTGATTTGCTCATCATGCGTATTCCTTTTCCCTGGAAAGTCTGCACTGGGCACAAATACTTTTCCTACTATGTTCATTTGTGTTGCCCTTTTATTTTGGTATGCTTTTTCCTTGGTATGTTTTTAGATCTGAGTAAGGGAGTACGCAGAAATCTATTCTAATTCTGGAGTAGAACTTCTGCTGCTTTTGTATTGTCTTCAGTGGTTCCCTTGTCGTTTGTTTTTTACACAAATAACAATCCAAGGTTGGGGCAGACATTATGGTATGATCAGTAATACCATAAGGAGGATGTGACACTTAGGATTGAGGGTCTCACCCCTTCTGGTGCCTGTAGGCTTCATGACAGCATCCCCGGTGTAACTGGGATTGTGGCAAACAGGCTGCTATCACCCACACTCAGAGCATCTCCATCCTTTGCAAAGACCCTTAACCTGAGCTGTTGGTACTGCTAGTCCTTGATGAGGAGTCCTTAATCCCCCTAAACAAGCTGCTCTTCTGGGTAAGCCATATTTTGGTGTGTGGGCACGTACTGGACCAGAAGCCAAGTCACTCTCTTGGAGTGGCTGCCTTCCAGGTTTCTCCCAAAAGACCAGAATCTTTTGGGAGGAGGAGGCAGAACAAGCATCAGTTTGCTGCAAACACATGCTCATGCTGTATGAGAACAGTGCTGCCAGGAGGCTGACACACTACAGGACTACTAACCCTTTGTTGGGAGGGGCTGACAGGTTGAAATTGTACTGACAGCTAAAGAAGTGGCCTTAAAAAGAATCACAGAAGGCAGTTTGACCAGGACAAGGTTGGTGCTTAAACTGGAATAATCAGCTACACAAGTACATAATGAGAAACCACTGGCTATGCAGCTGTTCTGCAAAACAAACTAAGAAAAAAAGTCAGGGATTATATTGGACCCCAAGCTGGACATGGTCAAAAACATCATGCTGTCATAAAAAAGGCACACATCCCATTATGTGAAATAGTAGTTCTGCTCTTGGCTATTGGTAAATCTATCCTGGACACCTTGATTGAGTGATTTGGAGGGTGGCTTGGGAGAAAATCCAGAGGAGAGTGTTAAAAAAACCCCAGGAGAAATACAAAAAATGTGGTTTATGTGGGAAGACTAAAATAAGTGAGTCTATAAAAGATAAGCTTGAGGAGAGAGAAAGCTGTAAAAGCTGCTGTGAAGTAAGAGGAGGCTAATCAGATCACAACATTGTTATTAGAATAAGGAATGATAAGCCTAAATTGCAGCATGGGATTATTGTTTAGGAAGGGTTTTTTTCAGTACTCTACAAAGATAGACAAGTATTGTAGTCTCTGGCAGTGGAGATGTTTCTGAACTATTTAGATAAATTAGGAGTCAGGAATGATGTATGACTGCTCCTGCCTTGGAATAGATGAAGATGTATTTAGTTAACTGTTTGAGTTCTTTTCTACCTCTCTCCCAAATTTTTTATCAATCTAGCAAGATTTCTCACAGCAGAAATCTTGGAAGTCAGATCTCCACTGGCTATCTTGCTCTTTTTCTCTCTGGAGGTCTGTATTTGATTTTAATTAGTTAAAGATACTGTGGATTGCCTCCGTAAGAAGTATGTACTGCCTCTTTAAAAAAATCACGTTTCCATTTACTTAAAAACCCACAACAAAACACAATACAACACCAAAAAAAAAAAAGGCAGTAACAAAACCCCCCAAACCAAAAATGCAAATCCCACCTGAAAACTTCAGTCCATGTCTTCTGATTTGATTGGATTTTGACCTGCAGCCTTCTGGATTGTGGCAAGATTACAAAATCTGAATGCTTTTATTGGCCCAGCATCTGGAGGATGCTTGTTTAAGACTAATTTTACACAATTTTCCGTGGATTAAACAGAATTTTTTCCACAGCTCGTGTTGTAGAGAGTGTAAGGTTTAAATTTTCTGGTGATGTTTCAGTTAATAAAGAGCCAGCTGCATACATTTAGTTCCCATAATTCAGTAGAGGAACTGGGTGATACCTGTGAACACACATTGACTCTAAAAACTCCTGAATGTTAGAAAGCTCATTAGTATCTCAGGTTTGATTGTCAGACTAGCAGATCTTTGAGAGCACACACTGGGCTGTGTCTGTGGCCCCGTAGAACACACTCTCTGTCTGATCTGCCTTCCCTGTGTTTCCCATGAGGCACGAGGAGCCCTGCACTCTGCTCAGTAGCCCAGGGCGAGCTGGGCTCCTCAGAGGTGCACACAGCCTGTCCCCAGTGTGTCTTGGCATTCATTCAGCATTCTCATAGCTCGTGGTACCACATATTAGTCAATATTGGGCCTTCCATTGTGTCTCTTCAGTTCTTTTCTACCTCATTATAGGTTTTGCTGGTTTTGTTATTACTTTTTTTTTTTTGAAGTGTTCAATTCTTAACTTTTGTTTTCCTCCTTTAGCCTCAACGTGGTCGTAGCATGTCAGTTTGTGTCCCCCACCTTCCTGCTCTTCCCTGTATGTCCTGCATCCCTCTCAGTGCTCCTTGCACCCCACCACCAGCGCTGTCTGCACCTCTTTCTCCTTTCTACCTTCGGACTGTCCCTGAGGAGACCTTTGCAGAAAAGCTTTCTAAAGCCCTGGAAAGTGTCCTGCCCATGCACTCTGCCTCTCCACGCCAGCACCGACGCTCCAGCCTGCCCTCCCTCTCTGTCACTCCTGTATGTGTTACCATTTGCCTCCTGGCACAGTAAGATAAGTTATCATTAAATACATCCTGGCTCTGGGCACTTCTAAAGGGAGAAAAGGAAGAGTCAATTCCTTATATTGCTGCTGGAATGTTGATTTTATTATTTTTATTATTTCTGTGAAGCAGTCCATGTAAACATTATCAAACAGTGGCTGACTGCTTGTTTCTTGTCTTTTAGGACAGTATAAATGTAAATTACCCAGTTGTACCACAGAAGGTAAAGGGAACAATAGTTCTTATTACCCCAAAGTTAGAAAACTTTTATTTTTCAACCTTTAAGTAAACATAGAATGTTAATTAAGCCCTGCACAAACCAACCAGCTTTTAAAGCCTGATTGCTGTGGCTGCTTATTCCTAAAGCTTTGGCTAGGTGAAATTAGATATTTAGAGTATGAATACTTTTGAGGCTTTTTCTGTAAATTCTTATCAGAAATTCCACTTCAACTGCTTCTTAATGGGAAAAAGCAGTAGCTTCATGTTTCTTGGAAAGTCAGATGCAAAGATAACATGTAATAGAGGAGGTAGTTGCTTTTCATTTTGAGCTACAGTTTACACAAAATAAGTTTTGAGAAGCATTTTTGTGTAAATGAAGTAAGTGGAACCAGGTTTAGAACATAGGAAATGTACTTCATCTGTAGGACCTTTTACATTAACGTTGATCAATATGGAAATTTGCTGCTGCTTTTCCGGACAAAGGAGGCTGGGGAGAAAGTAAACAATGTGGAAACAGCAACTTGAAAAAGTCATAAATGCCATTTGTCTTGGACAGTATATTTACTACTGACTCCTGTCAGTTGTTTTTTCCATTAGGGAAGAGAATACATTGTCTCTGGGCCATATGACAGGCAGAGATGAAATGATGCAAAGTTACTGAATTGTTTGATATTCTTACATAGAGCTCTCTTTAGTGAAATATTCCCTCCAACTCTTAAATAAGATGAGCCTCCTCAGATGGAGAGGAACTGCCTGAGGATTCTGCTGTTATTAAACCTGTGAATGTTTTGTTGTCCAGGCAGGAATTAAGCTTGTTTTAATGAGAGCTAATTTCTGTATGAAAAGGTTTGTTCATAAGCGATTAAATGGTCAATTTTGTCTTACGAAATATTTCCTTTTAGCTTTTTGGGTAGCATACAGGACACTCTAGCACTGTGGCTTTTGTATTGGAAAATACTTACATCTAATGTCATCTTCTAAGTGCAAATTAGAGGCTCTGCATTGTTCTCAAGCGCTCTCAAGTTGTGAATTTCATATTCCGCATATGGCAGTGACCTCAGGGGTTTGATTGGATTTCAAGCACTGATCACAATGGCTAGGCTATGACAATAAGTCTCATTCCACTGTCAGTAGCCAAATTGGTTTATTTTTGTGAACTCTTGGAATTGAACTGGAAAAGCAGCTCTAACACCAGCAAATGTTCCCAGTTGTAGCTATGCCTGCCATGGATGTATTTAATGGATATTAACAACTCACCTAAATTCCTAAGTACTGTATGTTTTTGACCATGAATTAAGTATGAATTCTATAAAGTTACTTCACAGAACTGCCTAGTGAACTGTGCATGTTGATGTGCTTTCACTTTTAATGTATGAATTACCTGTCTTGTTCATGTCGATACAGCCTCAGCATCCTCGTGGGGGAACACCACCGTTCCCAGACTCACAGATATTTTTCCCAACCATTCATGAACGGCCGGTGTCTTTCTCACCACCACCCGCCTGCCCGCCGAAGGTGGCAATAGCTCAGCGGCGCAAGAGCACCTCATTTTTGGAAGCCCAAACTTGCCACTTCCAGCCCTTGCTGAAGACTGGCCAGAGTTTAGTCCCACCCGGTGGTAGTCCCACCAGTTGGACTCCAGAGGCATTTGTTATGCTGGGCACAGCCGCTCAGAGAGTCGCTGGAGAGCCTCTGCATGTGCAAGTTAATCCCGTGTTTGAGCAAGCTCCTGTCCACAGCGACTATAGATCTGGACCAACACCTCCAGAGGATGCTCACTACAGGATGCATCCCGAAGCTGTGTATTTGGTGGGCATGCACTATCCATCACAGGTATCGGAGCAGTATGATCCACTAGCTTATAACCCTCACGCGGCCGAACAGCATTTGAAGCAGGTCTCTGAGTCAAACCATGGGCAAGGTGGTCCTCCACAAAGCTCTGTGTTCGACTTTCAATCGGGCCAAACATACCTGGCAAGACACGTTCAGAGCCTGAGGCTGGATTCTGGGCTGGGTCCCCTGTCTCCGCTGCCTGGTGTTCCCGCTGCCCTGGGCGCAGAGGCGGCTCACATGACGCTGCACCCGGTGTTCGTCCCGCACTCGGCCCCGGCTGTGCTCTCCCACAGCGCCGACGGCAGGGCCAGCTGTGTCTTTGAGTTCCATGTGCACTCGCCGGGCTCTGCTGCGGCAGACGGGGCGGGCCTGCCCCCGCGGGCACACAGGAGTCGCCGGGGCTCGGTGGAGAGCGGCCAGGAGGAGGCGGCCCCGGGCGCGGGGCTGCTCGGGCGGCTGCAGCCCGTCACTGAGGAGCGCTGCCACTGTCCCGCTGCGGGGGCAGCGGGGCCCGGGGCCGGCTCTGCCAGGCGCAGCTGGCCAGAAGGAAGCCCAGAGTACTCCAGTGATTCCTCACAGCTGACTTCCTCTGACACTGGTGATTTCCAGTCTCCTCCCCCTACAGGGGGATCATCTTCTGCTTTTGGTTCAGACTTCTCATTGCCCATTGTTCAGCTGCCTCAGAAGGTGTTGCAGGAGTCGCAGCTCTTCATCTGCTTCCCCCAGGGAGCCTCAACTCAGCAGGCCTTGTCCACCTCGCTTTCATCAGGACCACCTGCATCCTATGCTCAGGTTACAGGAGCAAACCTTCCACAATTTCACTGCTTTTTATAAGTCGTACTAAAAGGGAAACCTTGCTTTTAGGAAACCTGCTCCATGTGGTTCTAAGAATTAGCGTTCATGGGGGTGTCTTTCCACCAAAGCTCTTTAACTTAACTAGGTTGCTATGAAATAATGAGACATTAGCAACCGTTTGGTTTGTGCTCAGATTTGGCTGAAATATTGGTAGGGCTTTTGTGTTAAAAGTCAAAAATGGCCAGTGTTCCTCCTAGGACTAGCTGTTCTTTTGGTGAGAGGTGGCTGGAGTACCCAGCTGGCTTTTAAACAGTTGTCTGAATGAAACGTATCTTCTCCGCAGTTGGGATGAGCAGTGCTGGTACAACTTGCTTTGTGTTTCCGTTGCTGCTCTGTAGCCATTTTAATGTGTTACTTGAGGTTGAACTTTCATACAAATGATGTTTCATTAGACAACAAGGTGATTTTGGTGGCTGTCCAAAATACAAGGGCCTTTTCTAGACTTGGGGAAAGAAAGTGGGAAGAGAGGAATGGAAGGAGCCATGTTATGTATGTGTACATGGATTTGGACATGTATTTGTTGAAGTGTTTGAAGAAGCTAAACAGGCTGATTAGTTAATGAATGGCACAAACAGCTGTTTCTGGAATTGCCACCCTGTGGTGTGGTGCCTTATGTGGTGTCCTTTTAAACAGCAAAACTGGAGGTCTGAAGCTTAGTTTGGAGATGTGTGTTTTATCAGCATATGTGGTATTTGCTTCTGCAATGGTCGCTTTCCTGTACACTGTGAGGTGTCTCTCTGTACACATTGTCTGCACTCCTAGTCTGAAGTCTCATAACTTTCTGTGAAAAGAGGATTTACTTTAAGTAGACTTCCTCTTACCTCTTTTGTCCTTGGAATTAGGGGCTTTGACATTTTAGTTACTGGAGTAACTTTGGGATTTGAGTGAAGGAGAATCGTTTTGCTCTCTATGTTAAGATCAAGAACTAAGAATTTAGGACTTTCTGTAAGGGATATTAAAGGTGGATATTTAGTAAAGCTGGAACAGCTTTCATCACTAGTCTAATAGACAGCAATTGCTGTGCTGAAGAATTGGTAGAATGAATCTCCTACTCAAAAACTTTGAAAACTACATGGAGATTTTTTTCTCCATAAACCTTTGTTAAACTCAAGCGGTGAATTCTGATGGATATAAAATACATCTGGAAAACAAAAGAAGAGGTCATTTTTTTTGTCACAATATAAATTCTGGGGTCTTTTACCTAATTAATGAGAAGATTAGAACTTGAAACCCCAACTGAGTCAATGGAGCACGTTACAGCAGTGGGATGTAGCACGTTTAGATCCTAGCCAGTAAGGGCCTGAAGCTTCTAAAACAGCAAAGAAAAAAATGGTTCTCTTCATTGGCAGTCTGCTTTCTCCAAAGTTTCCATAATTAGAAAAGTATGTAATTTTAACAGACTTGTTCCTAATGAGCTTCTGCAAGCTGAATGATCACAGCATTAAGGAATTTTCATAGATATTTCTGATATGATACATATGCACCAGATATGCTTCTTACAAAGGCAGTTCACCCAAGTGGTGCATGCTCAGGGAGATCATCTGGAGGTCTTTGTCTAGTTCTCTCCCAGGAGCTGATACAGAAACAGAGTTGTCACAAAACCATTAATGGGATCTGATGAAAAACCAGTTCCTGGGATCTGATGAAAAAATTGCAACCAAAAAAAAAAAATGAAAGTCCATTCCATTTTCCTCTGCATCTTCCACATTCATTTGTATGACACTCATCCATTTTTTTCGTTGCTTACTCGAAAATTCTGTCTTAGCTAGAATGTGAACCCTCGTATTCCTCCATATCCAGTTCTTGGTAGCCTTTGAATGGTAGTGACTCTGGAAATGATCAGTAGCCTGTGTTTTGACACGCCTCTCAAAGGAAACTCATGACATTTATGTGTACTGGGTACTTTGTAATTGGTTTAGAATTCTGTATGTCTTTGTGCTTGGTTTTTTTATGGGTAGTTTTACTTCCGTGTAGCCTCCTTTTATTGCCCCACCTGGCTGTGTTTAGAACACATGTAAAGGAAAAGCTTAATGCATCTATTTCCAGTTACCGTACCAAGGCATCCTGCTCTTAAAGCATCACCAGTGGAAGAAGAAGCTGGTAGGCTGATCTGTCTCGTTTTGAGGGGCATGTGGGTTGCAGAGTCTTTCTATATTTTTTATTTTGGAAGCCTTAAAATGATGTTCAGAGCTCCTCCAGATCACTCTGCATTGTTCTGGTTGTCATAATGGAATTTGGCCAGAAGGACTGCTTGTCCAAAAGGACGAGCTAGAAACCTATTCCAACCAGATTATTCCAGGCAGAAATGATTTTAACTGCCTGCAGCAGAAACCATGGAGTTTTTCTCAGCTGATTGCCTTTTTTCTCCCCTCCAGACACAGGTGCAAGGCCAGCCAGCCTCAAGCAGTGCATCGGTGCCATCACAGCCTGCTCCACACACTCAGCAGGTAAGATCACAGCTCTGAACTCAGGACAAGAGTACTCACGGTGTAGAGTTGTGATGACTCTTTTTAAGAGCAGCTGACTACCTCTGTCACCATTTGACCCATAATTTTGTAGCAAAGGAATCCTCTGGCTTTCACCCAGTCTAAAATGCTGTGAGATACACACTGACTGTTTGAGATTTATCTTAAAAATCGTGGTAATGCTTGTTTTCCCATGCCTGTCTTCCCAACATCCTCCTGAGCTTGCAGTGGTGGACCCATTCAAGGGGAGATGTGTCAGGATTTGCAGATTAGATTTCTAGTCTGGCAGACTTTGTTCTTGTGATTTCTTCTAACTGGAAATCTGATCTGCAACATTCTTTTCTCTTAGCTGCCTTTTCTTGCTTTATAGAATCTTCATTCTTGGTTTTGCAGGTGAAAGAATTCTCTTGCAAGGTTTGGTGTCAATAATGGAATTATATCAGTAATGCTAATAAGTAATTGCTAAAGCTTAACTGACTAGGCTTATTGTGAAGAACCACTGTTATCACTTAGGAGAGAGTGAAAAGCAGAATTTAAGTAGGATATGCTTTAAGAAACCTCTGTTGGGGGGGTAATACAGCTTCTTCATCTTCTTTCTGCTACAGAGTGCACAGCAGCCAGCCTCTTCCCAGCAGCCTGGACAGTACCAGCTGCTGCAGCCCTCAGTTTCTGCCAGCACCACTCCTGCACAAACTGTCTCTCAAACTCAGACTTCACAGATCATGCCAATGCCTCAAGCAGCAGCTGGGACACAGGTAAACAAAATTCTTTTTAGCAGAAGGTTGTTTTTTTTTACTTCTTCTTCACAGCTGGTAGATTCAATATGCTGCTGCTTTCACTTTTGTCATCTTTTCTAATGGTTTCAAAACATTCATCCAAACAAGAGTATTCTTATTGTACTGTAACTGTCAATTTTCTTGGAAAATGTCTTGGAAAACCTTTTACACGTGGCAGTTGTGAGTAATTCGAGGGAAGGAGGGCACCTCCATGCACAAAGATCTTTAAGTTGTCAAAAATATCAGGAGGCATATTGATGAATGGTGTACTGTGAACGGATTTTAGGAACTTGTCATTTCTCTGTTTCCCATCCGCTGTCTATCTTCTGCACCATTACATGTGTAAAACATATTCACTTATTTAGGTAGTGAACTATAGGACTCCTTTCTTCATCCTGTCATCTTTCTTACTGAGCTCTTCTCCTTTACTTCCTGATCAAGAAGCTTCTGTTACTGAATATTGCTTCATTTTGGCTCATATCTCTGTTGAATGCTTGAGCCGCAATTTTGTTTTAAAATTATTGTTTTGTTGCTTGTTCATCTAAACTGCCTTTCCAGTTGCATCGTTTGCTGGCTTTAATTGACATATTCCCTGCCATTCTCTGAATGCTGGCACAGTGGATTTTGATTCTCCTTTGCTTTGGTCCCCGTACTCAAAGCTGACAGATTTGTTGTAAGATTTGCACTTCTTTGCTGTAAGAAGGCAGGCTTGGGTCAGGGGACAGAGTTGAGGGGAATTTCATTCTATTTATGCACAAATCAGTGCTTCAGGGTATTCAAATATTGCTCTTTCACCCTCTGTGAGTGTGTGTTTCAAGAGCCTGTTGAGTTCTTCAAGGGAAGTGTTGGAAAGCGAGGACTGTTTGGGACAGCCAGCTTCCCGGCCACTCTGCCAACTGTGCTCCCCAGCCACTTAACCAGAGTGCTGTAACTTGAATAATGCTTTCTTTGACTAATGTATAAAACTCTGCTCTCCGCAACGCTGCTTTAAAAAAAATCTATCTCTATTTTCTTTACCTCCCCAGCTTCCTGTTTCCCAACCAGTGCCGATCATCCAAGGCGAGCCTCAGTTACCTGTTGCAGCATCTTCTCTCCCTCAGCCTTCNGCCGCCCGCCGCGCCCGTTCCCGCCGGAGCCGGCGGCGTGCCCGGCCAGCTGCCCCCGCTGCTGCAGCCCGTGGCTCAGCTGCCCCAGGGCCTCCCGCAGCTCCTGCAGCCGCCTGTCCAGGCCGTGGGATTGCCAGTCAGCATTGGACAAGCTGCTGAGCCTTCGCTTCCTGCTGCAGATGCTCTTTACCAGGTATTGTTGCAAGCCAGCAGACGCCTTCTCCACGTTTTTGCCCGTTCCTCTAAGGTACCCGATGGGAGCCGTGTGCCCTGGCCAGCTCACTTCTCCTATGAGAGCCATTGAGCCACTAGGATAGGTTCTGTTGTACTGGAGAGAACCATTTTAAGGAGGAGAGAAGAAAAAAAAGTCCTTGGACAACCATATGTTTTGAATTTTTCATATTTGGCACTGGAATTTGTCTAAAATGACAGAATCATAGTGCAGGGCTTTGTTCAACCGCTGTGTGAGAGAGGACAGCTATATATTCATGAGATCTGTCAGCTTGGGAAAAAAGAAAATCAGAAATTGTAACTTTAACAATAGGAGATGTATGTTGGAAAGAAAATCAATGGCAGCATATTCAACGATGTCAGTATTTCATTCCAAGCCTGGGGAGGGGTGGGGCAGGGAATTCTTAGAAGTCAGTCAGGCAGCCTGGATCTTGGATGTGATGTAAGTACCTGGTGCTGGTTGTGAACTGCTGGACTGGTGGGCACAGGCTGCTTCAGCGACTTTGTGATCACTCATTGTAAAAGTGGCAATGTTGTGTCACTCATTGTAGAAGTGTTCCTTGTTTCTGGGTCAGCTCCTTACAAGAGGACAGGAAGAACACAAGAGTGGTTTTGCTATTTAATCTCAAGAATCAGCAGCAGTTGTATAACATCTGAGCTGTAGCTGTTCAGCCTGAAAATTCTTCAAGCTCATTTGTAATCTCAAGCTTTAAAATCTTAAGCTATATGGGCAGCTGTGAGAGTTGGGAGATGAAGATTGTTTTGCCTAAGACTTGGGACTGGGAGTGGGAATTTGCTTGTTGGGGCGTGGTGACTTGCATGCTGGCTGCATGAGCAGTTTGCTCCACTTCTTTGGGAAGATTTTGGGAGTGCTTGAACAAGTACAGAAGGTTGGAATGTGCCCCTGGAACATGTTTTTTTATTATTATTCCCGTTTTGTTTGCTGGTTAGCTGTGCCATTTGCTGACTTGGCCCTCTCATTTCTGTTGCAGGGCTTCCCGTCCCGGCTGCCGCCGCAGTTCCCAGCGGACTCGAACGCTGCTCCCTCCTCAGCTGCAGCCTCTGCCAGCGCCCCTGCAGCCGTGCTGTCCCCTCCCCTGCCTGCAGAGGCAGTGGCACAGCCTGCCTACCTGGCCCCTGTTGTGCAGCCCTATGGGGAACAGAACGTTCTGGTTTCCGTGGGCAGCCTGGCAGGACAGGTTCAGGTGGCCCAGCCTCCTGTGAGTTTAGCACAACAGGCCTCATCTGCCTCCTCACAGCAGGCGGTTGTGGAGGTAAATATATGGAATATAATGTAACAGTAGATTTTGGATGTTTGACTCATGCAACAGTGTATCTCTGTGGGGAACTAATCCCTTCTGTGCCTGACTTCAGTTGGAAGTTAATATTTCAAATTACCTTTTTCTTACAGCAGAATGTCATGCCAGTGTGGGGACCTTGTTGCCACTGGTTGTTCTGTTGGGAAGTGAGTGTGCATCCTGCAGGCAAAAAGCAGTAAAACACTTCACTTCTTGCTAGTACTGTAGAACATTTTTGCCCTATCAAAGACAAGCTGCAATCGATAGCCTTTGAGAATCTGTCATTATGCCTATTCCCTCCAGCGTGGTTCTTGCAGGGAGAATTGGAATTGTCTTTGTGTTCTGCATTGGCTTGCCTTCTGCACATTCTGATAGTAAGACTGTGACTGCATGGCCAGCTGTAGTGACATGTGGCAGTAGAAGGGACGTGTGGCTGGTTTCCTCACCTCTCCTCAGATGATGTTTTGCTTCACTGCCGTTTGCTCTAGAGTATCTTGTAAACTAAAGCTGTCCTAGGTGCCAGCTATTTAAAGTTCTAAAAAGGCAGAGCTTTCAGCTTTACAACTGGTATGGGAGGAAACACTGAAGACTACTGGGTTGCTTGAAGAGGAACTCTTTGGGGAGGTTCTTGATTGTAGGTTTCTGTCCATAGGGTACTCAGGGAGTGTCACAGACTGCTTCTTCAGAGACTCTTCCAGCGACACAGCCTGCTCAGTCTACCCCTTTGGCTTCTTCTATGGATAGGTGAGCTTTGCTGCTTTTCACCAAACTGAGTTTCAGTGTCGTGTGTTACATTATACTTCCATGGATAATCTTTAGATATATGTTTTTCACCAGGGATTCTTTTTTCACTGGGAGTGCTCTTGAGGATGTGAATAACTAAAGTTCCTAGAGGAAAAACAGGGTCATGAAGGGTGGAGTAGGTTGTGATTTATGGAAGGAATAAGTATGGTTGTGTATAATGATTAACTTTTTTATTTGTCATGTCAAATGGATCGTAAGTGAGAGGTTTTTTTGTCCTTTTGGCATTGAGGCAGAATTCAAACTCCAAACAGCTTGAAAACATAAGATAGATTTGTACAACTCAGCGTGCCAGAAGTGTATCAAAATAATTACAGTTGGAATTTCTGTTAAGCAGCCCGAAGTGTTGACAGGCTCTTTCCCCCTTCTCAGTGATGAGCACACACCTGCCCCTTCCCCGAGCAGAGTACCCTGTGGCAGGTTAAGGAGGGTTGTGGCAGCTGTGGACGTGTGGATGCTGACAGGATCCTTTTGTTCCCAGTGCACACTCTGATGTTGCTTCAGGACTGAGTGATGGCAACGAGAACGTCCCAGCGTCCAGCGGCAGGCACGAGGGCCGCACGGCCAAGCGCCACCTGCGCAGGTCTGTGCGCAGCCGCTCGCGCCACGAGAAGACCTCCAGGCCCAAACTGAGAATTCTAAATGTGAGTGGGCTTGAGTTAGGGACACTTCAGTAGTAATGATGCGTTTTTGAGCCTCTGTTAAGAGCTTTTTGGAGCATTAGATATACCAAAATCGGCTTACTTAGCTACCAGTGGCTCCACAGACTGTTCCAGAATATTCAGTGTGTCCTCAGGCAAAAATCCTGCTCTATGTGGCACCATTTATTAAACTGGAAAGATAGAATGTGTTTGTATTATACCAGTACTGTTAGTTTGTCTTGGTGAACTTCAAAATCTCAGTGAACTTAGATTCTTGTGCTTTTGGTTTGAAGTATTATTTTCTTTGCTTTAGGTTTCAAACAAAGGTGATCGGGTAGTGGAATGCCAGCTTGAGACACACAATCGGAAAATGGTTACTTTCAAATTTGATTTGGATGGTGATAACCCTGAGGAAATAGCTACAATTATGGTAAGATACATTTTAGAGATGAAGAATCTAGGCAGTTGTAATTTTGGTGTATCATTTAGAATTGGTCTCCATGTGTGTTCACCTTACTGGTACACAGCCACAACTAGAAATTTGGCACAAAGTGCTTTAGCATTCTGATTATTAATTTAATGTTTCTTGCACAAGTCACATGAAAATTTATCAGTTTTTACCTTAGAATTGAGGTTTTTATCAGGTAAGAAAACTGCTTCTGTGGTGTTGGTTGGTTGTGGGTTTTTTTTCAATCTGACATACTCGAAACTGCAACCAACCTTCTGGAAGTGCCCGGTTAAAAACATTCTGCTTGCTTTTCTAAGAGCAGACATTGCTACATCTTATTCTTCAAGTGTTTCACCATCGTTGTCAATTAAAATGGGAAGGTTCTGCCTTTAAACTAAGAAAGGGAAATTGCATTTTGGTGTTTGAGGGTACATAGTGACTGATGCTGCTTTTGACTTCTATCAATATATGATGACCAGGCACAGGAAAGAATTTGTCCTATAGACACATTTAAATGAGAGTGTTGAGTAGCACAGAATAGAATCCCGATTTCTTTTTTTAAATTTCAACTCTTATATTTGGTGTGGTACAGTGTAAATGAGCCTGAGATGGTTGTAGTGTTACTAAGAAGTGGGGGATGACAGAACACAGTCTCTTTTGCCAGTTTCTTGGGCAGCTGTGCCATGTGTTATCTTTTGCTTACAGAGGTGGCAGATCTGAGCTGGTGTGTGCTGGATTTGTACTTGGCAAAAGGCACCAAAGCAGCGATATGGGAGAAATTCTTTGCCACTAATGGCTTTTTGAGAAAGAGGAAGAAGTTGGTTCTTGCTACGTACATGTATTAGCACAGTCGATAAGATAAGGTCACGTGCCAGGAAATATGGAGAGTACACAGGTGTCTTTCTTCACCTTAAACCTGAAGTGATCCTGTGGAGAAATGAGAATATGTTTGATTTATGAAAACTAAACAAGCAAAAGCAAAACTAAGACACAAATTCTCTGCAAGCAACAAAAACCGCAGATATTTGAAAATGAGTAGNGAAAATCAGAAATTGTAACTTTAACAATAGGAGATGTATGTTGGAAAGAAAATCAATGGCAGCATATTCAACGATGTCAGTATTTCATTCCAAGCCTGGGGAGGGGTGGGGCAGGGAATTCTTAGAAGTCAGTCAGGCAGCCTGGATCTTGGATGTGATGTAAGTACCTGGTGCTGGTTGTGAACTGCTGGACTGGTGGGCACAGGCTGCTTCAGCGACTTTGTGATCACTCATTGTAAAAGTGGCAATGTTGTGTCACTCATTGTAGAAGTGTTCCTTGTTTCTGGGTCAGCTCCTTACAAGAGGACAGGAAGAACACAAGAGTGGTTTTGCTATTTAATCTCAAGAATCAGCAGCAGTTGTATAACATCTGAGCTGTAGCTGTTCAGCCTGAAAATTCTTCAAGCTCATTTGTAATCTCAAGCTTTAAAATCTTAAGCTATATGGGCAGCTGTGAGAGTTGGGAGATGAAGATTGTTTTGCCTAAGACTTGGGACTGGGAGTGGGAATTTGCTTGTTGGGGCGTGGTGACTTGCATGCTGGCTGCATGAGCAGTTTGCTCCACTTCTTTGGGAAGATTTTGGGAGTGCTTGAACAAGTACAGAAGGTTGGAATGTGCCCCTGGAACATGTTTTTTTATTATTATTCCCGTTTTGTTTGCTGGTTAGCTGTGCCATTTGCTGACTTGGCCCTCTCATTTCTGTTGCAGGGCTTCCCGTCCCGGCTGCCGCCGCAGTTCCCAGCGGACTCGAACGCTGCTCCCTCCTCAGCTGCAGCCTCTGCCAGCGCCCCTGCAGCCGTGCTGTCCCCTCCCCTGCCTGCAGAGGCAGTGGCACAGCCTGCCTACCTGGCCCCTGTTGTGCAGCCCTATGGGGAACAGAACGTTCTGGTTTCCGTGGGCAGCCTGGCAGGACAGGTTCAGGTGGCCCAGCCTCCTGTGAGTTTAGCACAACAGGCCTCATCTGCCTCCTCACAGCAGGCGGTTGTGGAGGTAAATATATGGAATATAATGTAACAGTAGATTTTGGATGTTTGACTCATGCAACAGTGTATCTCTGTGGGGAACTAATCCCTTCTGTGCCTGACTTCAGTTGGAAGTTAATATTTCAAATTACCTTTTTCTTACAGCAGAATGTCATGCCAGTGTGGGGACCTTGTTGCCACTGGTTGTTCTGTTGGGAAGTGAGTGTGCATCCTGCAGGCAAAAAGCAGTAAAACACTTCACTTCTTGCTAGTACTGTAGAACATTTTTGCCCTATCAAAGACAAGCTGCAATCGATAGCCTTTGAGAATCTGTCATTATGCCTATTCCCTCCAGCGTGGTTCTTGCAGGGAGAATTGGAATTGTCTTTGTGTTCTGCATTGGCTTGCCTTCTGCACATTCTGATAGTAAGACTGTGACTGCATGGCCAGCTGTAGTGACATGTGGCAGTAGAAGGGACGTGTGGCTGGTTTCCTCACCTCTCCTCAGATGATGTTTTGCTTCACTGCCGTTTGCTCTAGAGTATCTTGTAAACTAAAGCTGTCCTAGGTGCCAGCTATTTAAAGTTCTAAAAAGGCAGAGCTTTCAGCTTTACAACTGGTATGGGAGGAAACACTGAAGACTACTGGGTTGCTTGAAGAGGAACTCTTTGGGGAGGTTCTTGATTGTAGGTTTCTGTCCATAGGGTACTCAGGGAGTGTCACAGACTGCTTCTTCAGAGACTCTTCCAGCGACACAGCCTGCTCAGTCTACCCCTTTGGCTTCTTCTATGGATAGGTGAGCTTTGCTGCTTTTCACCAAACTGAGTTTCAGTGTCGTGTGTTACATTATACTTCCATGGATAATCTTTAGATATATGTTTTTCACCAGGGATTCTTTTTTCACTGGGAGTGCTCTTGAGGATGTGAATAACTAAAGTTCCTAGAGGAAAAACAGGGTCATGAAGGGTGGAGTAGGTTGTGATTTATGGAAGGAATAAGTATGGTTGTGTATAATGATTAACTTTTTTATTTGTCATGTCAAATGGATCGTAAGTGAGAGGTTTTTTTGTCCTTTTGGCATTGAGGCAGAATTCAAACTCCAAACAGCTTGAAAACATAAGATAGATTTGTACAACTCAGCGTGCCAGAAGTGTATCAAAATAATTACAGTTGGAATTTCTGTTAAGCAGCCCGAAGTGTTGACAGGCTCTTTCCCCCTTCTCAGTGATGAGCACACACCTGCCCCTTCCCCGAGCAGAGTACCCTGTGGCAGGTTAAGGAGGGTTGTGGCAGCTGTGGACGTGTGGATGCTGACAGGATCCTTTTGTTCCCAGTGCACACTCTGATGTTGCTTCAGGACTGAGTGATGGCAACGAGAACGTCCCAGCGTCCAGCGGCAGGCACGAGGGCCGCACGGCCAAGCGCCACCTGCGCAGGTCTGTGCGCAGCCGCTCGCGCCACGAGAAGACCTCCAGGCCCAAACTGAGAATTCTAAATGTGAGTGGGCTTGAGTTAGGGACACTTCAGTAGTAATGATGCGTTTTTGAGCCTCTGTTAAGAGCTTTTTGGAGCATTAGATATACCAAAATCGGCTTACTTAGCTACCAGTGGCTCCACAGACTGTTCCAGAATATTCAGTGTGTCCTCAGGCAAAAATCCTGCTCTATGTGGCACCATTTATTAAACTGGAAAGATAGAATGTGTTTGTATTATACCAGTACTGTTAGTTTGTCTTGGTGAACTTCAAAATCTCAGTGAACTTAGATTCTTGTGCTTTTGGTTTGAAGTATTATTTTCTTTGCTTTAGGTTTCAAACAAAGGTGATCGGGTAGTGGAATGCCAGCTTGAGACACACAATCGGAAAATGGTTACTTTCAAATTTGATTTGGATGGTGATAACCCTGAGGAAATAGCTACAATTATGGTAAGATACATTTTAGAGATGAAGAATCTAGGCAGTTGTAATTTTGGTGTATCATTTAGAATTGGTCTCCATGTGTGTTCACCTTACTGGTACACAGCCACAACTAGAAATTTGGCACAAAGTGCTTTAGCATTCTGATTATTAATTTAATGTTTCTTGCACAAGTCACATGAAAATTTATCAGTTTTTACCTTAGAATTGAGGTTTTTATCAGGTAAGAAAACTGCTTCTGTGGTGTTGGTTGGTTGTGGGTTTTTTTTCAATCTGACATACTCGAAACTGCAACCAACCTTCTGGAAGTGCCCGGTTAAAAACATTCTGCTTGCTTTTCTAAGAGCAGACATTGCTACATCTTATTCTTCAAGTGTTTCACCATCGTTGTCAATTAAAATGGGAAGGTTCTGCCTTTAAACTAAGAAAGGGAAATTGCATTTTGGTGTTTGAGGGTACATAGTGACTGATGCTGCTTTTGACTTCTATCAATATATGATGACCAGGCACAGGAAAGAATTTGTCCTATAGACACATTTAAATGAGAGTGTTGAGTAGCACAGAATAGAATCCCGATTTCTTTTTTTAAATTTCAACTCTTATATTTGGTGTGGTACAGTGTAAATGAGCCTGAGATGGTTGTAGTGTTACTAAGAAGTGGGGGATGACAGAACACAGTCTCTTTTGCCAGTTTCTTGGGCAGCTGTGCCATGTGTTATCTTTTGCTTACAGAGGTGGCAGATCTGAGCTGGTGTGTGCTGGATTTGTACTTGGCAAAAGGCACCAAAGCAGCGATATGGGAGAAATTCTTTGCCACTAATGGCTTTTTGAGAAAGAGGAAGAAGTTGGTTCTTGCTACGTACATGTATTAGCACAGTCGATAAGATAAGGTCACGTGCCAGGAAATATGGAGAGTACACAGGTGTCTTTCTTCACCTTAAACCTGAAGTGATCCTGTGGAGAAATGAGAATATGTTTGATTTATGAAAACTAAACAAGCAAAAGCAAAACTAAGACACAAATTCTCTGCAAGCAACAAAAACCGCAGATATTTGAAAATGAGTAGAAGAAAAATAATTGAACTTTGCCTCCAAAATGCAGTCACACAATTAAAAGTGTGCAACCTAATTTGAACATCTGAATCTGGAACATTGTGCTCATGGGTTCCTTGTTGAATATTGAGCAGACTTTTGATTGCAAGACTTCCTTGTTTCCTTTTACTCATGATTCTGTCAGGCATACTCCATACAGGTTGGTCCTAAACTGAAAGTTCTGAAGATTTCTTTAACTAGTATTCTGCATTGCAAAGGCTGATATAAGCACATCAAGCCTGACTTTCCTTTTCCTGCACCAGCATCCCAGGAATTTGATGTAAAGACAGTGCCTCAAGCTTTTCCTCTAAGGCACTTTCTCTCTTTTCCAGCAGAGCTTTGTGACTGACAGCTCTACTTCTATTTCACAGACTGTATCTGTGAGTTTTGCTGTGCTTGATTACAGGAGATGGAATACTCTTATGGCTTAGACCAAATCAAAAATATCCAACTACCAAGTTTACTTGTTTAAACTGATTTTGTCCCACATAAACAAGAGGGGTTATTTTCATAAAGCAATACAATGTACTGGAAGTAGACAGGCTGAGCAATCTTCCTCTCCCTGTATTTGGAACATAATTCATACTGGCTTTTATGTACTGCAGCCAGACTTTGAATCAGTGATGTGCAGCCTGCATAGAGGAGAAGTTATATATGGCATGGAAAGAGAGAAGCACAGAAGACATCTTGCAATACAGAATTTTCAATTTCTTTATTATTATAATTCTCTTTAAACGTGTCTCCTAATGCACACTGCATTCATTAGAGAGGAGGAATTACAGTAAGATAAGGCTGCTTATTTTAAATTTTCATGTGCCAAGCAGAGATTGAGGTGACAGTTGGATGAAGAAGTGAGATTGAATGTTGTTCCACAGCGCACACTTCTGTGCTGGAGATAATTTGAGAAACAATTGTTTTTCTCTAAGGTGTCACCACTTGTTCAGAAGAACAGCAAAGAGAAGACAAGCATTAGCACCAAGAGTGAATTGTAGTTATTCAATATATTGTTTTGAAATTGTTTGTGGCAAATGAATGTTGCTTTGTTCTTCTGCAGGTGCAGAACGAGTTTATTTTAGCAACAGAGCGAGACTCATTTGTAGAGCAGGTACGAGAGATAATTGAGAAGGCAGATGAGATGCTGAGTGAGGACGCCAGCGTGGAGCCCGAGGGGGACCAGGGCCTGGAGAGCGTGCGGGCGAAAGAGGACGGCTTCTTCCCGGGCTCACAGGTATGGGAAGGACTGACTGCCTCGGCTGCTGCTGCTCTCCGTGATGGGTGGTGTGCTTTTGTGATAGAGCTAGCCAGAAATAAAAACCTCCTGTCACGAGAGATATCAAAGATCAGTAATTAAACTAAAAAAAAGAGAAAGCTTCGTATCACAGCGAGTGCCTAAAATTGAGTTAGAAAGCTAAAAAACAGACCTTACTTTTTTATGTGTTTGAAGATTACTGAAGCTGCTGAATCTCCCTGACAGTCCACTAAACAGACAGTCTTAAATGCTGATGCTTCTTGATTTGAGATTATTGTGAGGTAGGACAGGAAAACCCCAACCCTGTGCTGCTCACTAAACACTGAGAGCCTGGTCTCAGGCCCTCCACCCAGTGCAGTACTAAGAGATTGGTCAGCTTGGTTAGGAAACAGAGGTTTTGAAACTGTTTGCTGGGTGCTGAAAGTGATGGCATTTCCTGAATCTCTGCCTTAATTACACCCAGAACTAGTTTGGAACATCCATTTA
Organism: Cisticola juncidis; assembly: GCA_013400215.1. Taxonomy (NCBI): domain Eukaryota; kingdom Metazoa; phylum Chordata; class Aves; order Passeriformes; family Cisticolidae; genus Cisticola; species Cisticola juncidis. The sequence goes on along the minus strand of VXBR01007110.1, from coordinate 393,921 downwards.
GCTGTAGGGTGTTTAAGGAAATCAGTTGGATTTCCAAAAGAATTTTTAGGTCAGTTTGTTACATTGACAATCACTAAGCTGAGTCTCTAAAAACACTGTAGCTCTAAAAACTGACATTTATCTGGGCAGAATTCCTCTAGTTTGGTGATGGTGCTTGGGTCCCAGGTACTTCTTCCCTTAAATGCCCACATTTCAGTAAGCTAGCATTTTAAGAACTATCTTGTGGGTTTCTGTTTCAGAATAGAAGTTTAAATTTTATCTTACTTTACAGAAATTAGAGTTCAAACAGCCAGATCCTACATCTTCCATGCCACAAAGAATAGGTAAGTCATTTGTGATTTTTTTTCAACAGTTACCTTTTTCTGTTTCAGCGGATGGGTGCAGCCAAGTTTTTATTTTGTATGATGGAGTGCACATTCCATATTGCAGGTTCTGTTTGGTTACATGCCCGTGTCACTAAAGATGCCCCTTCTTTCTGTCTAGGGGTTCCCTCTAGCTCCTTTACTCAGGTGGTTCACTCTGCGGGAAGACGGTTCATTGTCAGCCCCGTCCCCGAGAGCCGCCTGAAGGAACAGGGCTTCTTCTCCTCTGCTGTGGTGGGAGGAAACGAGCCTGCAGACATGGGTGAGTTGTACAGACTCTCAGAAGCTGATCCTAAGATACATTCATCAAAACTGTGAAGTTAGTTAATAAACTGTTCCTCAAGAACTCTCAAAGTATGTGGGCAAGTATGTGGGAACTGTCTGTGCTGGTAAGAGGTGACTGTAATTTGGGTCATACTGTGCAGGATTCTTGGAGGAAAACTGCTGATAAGCTGTCTGCAAGACTCTGAAACCTTAATTCTGTATTTTAATGGAAGCCTGGATTTGTGTGTTTTGTTGTTTTGGTGTGTTTTTTTGTTTGGTTTGTTGTTTCTTTTTTAATGCTAAGAAGTAAATGTTGTCTTAGTCTAGCCATAGACAATAATACGGTAATGAACTTTTTCAGGTGGACTGATAATTTTCTTTTCTTCCAGTTGCAGCATCTCCTGTACATGGTCCTGGAATGAATCTCTCCCACTCAGCATCATCACTGAGCTTGCAGCAAGCTTTCTCTGAGATGGGGCATGCTCAGATGACAGAAGGACCCAGCACAGCTCCTCCAGTGTTCAATCAAACAATACCACCATTTCCACCTGCACTTTCCACCATGGCCAGCAGTGGTGCACCTCCTGCGTCTGTGGCTACTTCTTCAGTATCTGTTTCCTCCAGCACCGGTGTTTCTCTTCCAGGATCTGTTACTTTGCCTTCAGAAAATGCAGCTGTTGGAGCTGCACCAAGCACAAGTGTGCCAAGCTCTGTTTCTCCACCTCCAGCCTCACAATCCGGACAGCAGTCACTCGGTGTCGCTTCCAGCGTGAGCACCCCTGCTTCCTTCTCCCTGCCTGCCACGTCCCAGCCTGCCCCAGCAGTGGCTGCAGACACTGTCCCCAGCAGCAGCAGCACAGCCTCGTCTGCAGCACTGCCCTCTGCCCAGGTCCCTGCTGTCACTGCTCTCGGTGTTGCTGCGCCCCCGGTGACATCTCAGTCTGCCCCTCAGATTGGGAGCAGTGTGGCAGCACCACAGACCTCTGCTGCCCTGTCTGTGGCTCAGAGCGTGGCTGTGCAGCTTCCCCACCTCAGCAGCAGTGGCTCTGTGTCCAGTCTGGCAGAAACAACGGTCGTGAGTGCTCCACAGTCCCTGCCTGAGAGTGGGCACTCTCTGGATAAACCCCACCCCTGCAATGCAGCTGGCTTATCTCTTCCGATCTCTGCACCTTTATCATCCTCCATAGCATCAAGCATAGGTGCTTCAGTCTCTCAGCCAGTCATCCATCCCTTGCTTGTTCCATCAGGAATTACATCAACACCTATCCTGCCCCAGATTTCAGGTGCAACGCCCATGTTGCCCCAGGTTCCCTTACCTGGTGTCTTGCCACAACCAGTCACTAACTTGCCCGCAGTGCAGCAGACTTTGATCCACAGCCAGCCTCAACCAGCTCCGTTGCCCAACCAGCCCCACGTTCACTGCCTGGAGGCCGATGCTGATGCTCAGTCTAAAGCCCCCGGTATCGACGATATCAAGACCCTGGAAGAGAAGCTGCGGTCTCTGTTCAGCGAGCACGGCAACGTGGGCACAGTGCATCCGTCGGTGTCTCTGGAGACCTCTCTGGTGATGGAAACCACCGTGGTTCCTGGCATCCCCACCACTGCTGTGGCGCCGAGCAAGCCCCTGACATCCCTTAGCACTTGCATCCCTCCCAGCAGTTTGCCCCTGGGGCCCACGGGCCTGCCAGTGCTGACCCCGGCGGCCACCCCTGGGCAGGCGCTGACCCCGGTGAGCTTCGTGTGTGCCCCGAGCAGCGCGGCGGCCAAGGCGGGCAGCTCTCCTTGCAAGGCGCCCCTCAGCAGGGTCCCGGTAAGAGCACTGGGCTGGGCTCCTCTGGGGATCCTTTCTGTGGAGCAGAGGGGTACTCAGGGACAAGCTGCTCTGTTTGATGTAGTGCTGAGAGGTTGTTTGTATTTGTCCCAAGAGGGGTTCTGTGCTGGCCCTAATGAGCAAAAAAGAGTCCAGTTCTGTTGTATGCTTCTGAGCGATGTCTCTTATGTCACTGTTTGTTTTTCTTCTTCTTTAACTACAAAGAGTGAAGCAATTGTGGTTTGCTTTTTGTATTTGTTCCAGCTTTTTTCTTGATACTGATTTTTTTCAAATGGAATTTGGATGTCTTGCTTTAAGTAACTTTTTCTCTTGTACGTGACCACCAGACTGAGGTGATTGGTTGTATATTTCACAAAGTGGTGGATTTGAGATAGCCTAGTTTTGCTTCCTGCCATGAGCCTATTCCTTGCAGTCAAGGGTGAACCTCACTGAAAGGGTTGGCTTTTTTATAGTTCTTTGCTACTCATTTGATACCTGGATACTGTTTTCTTTTGAAATGTTAGATTTATGAGAGCAGGATTTTGAGAAATTCAAAAGATACCTGACAAAAAATTTGGGGTTTTTTTGGTTTACCGACTCATGCTCTACAAGCAAAACATGTTCACAAAGAAATAATGACTCGCAGTAACAGCTTGAGAGGTGCTGTGGATGTTGTTACCACATTTCAGTATTTTAAACTATTTTGGTAGTCCTTTCCTTAAATGGAAGGGTAGCCCTTAAATGGAAATAAATTGAGGAAATTTTCAGGTATTTAACAAAGCAAAAACTTTAATACTCACTTTTTGTTTCTGCTATGTTTTTTTTGTACCCATCAGCACTTGGTGTTGGTTGTCTTCAGCCAGCCTTGCACTTAACCAGTTTCAGGCCATTCAGATTGAGCCAAAGCTCCCAGCACCTCCATTCATTAGTGGTCTTTCCCATGCACTCTTTGTAGTCAAAGACAGTAGAAAATCTCTGCTATGGAAGAGTGGGAATATGTGCCAAAAAAGTTGGTAAGGAAATCTAGACACAAAGCCTTCCATTAATATTTCAATGAAATTGAAAATTAGGAAAGAAATATTGGGGAAAAATGGGAAGAGGTATTCATTCAGTAACAGTTGGAGCAGTTAGAAAATTGCTAATTGCTAACCTGTAGTTACAAAGACTTGGGCTTAAATGTAGTAAATTTTACAGGGTTTTTGATTGTTGGTTGTAGGAATCCTACCTCCTTTCTGAAGTTTTCAGTTATAAATTAGTTGGTTTTTTACAAAGCTTAATTCTAGTTTCACTTTGTGTTGTTGCTGAACATTAAGGATCTTACTGCTTTAGTCCTCTGGGGTTTGCTAGACTTTGTCGTTGTGTATTTATTTTGTTTATGGCCAGACTGTTACCTAGACAGTTAAGTGTTTTAGCTTGTCTTACAATGTATTTAAAGTATGTTTTGCCTCTTATTTATAAACTAAATGATGAAGTTACCACAGCTTAAAAATTCGTCATGCCTCAGACCAGGTAACATCCTCACATGTGTTCCTGCTGCACAAGTAAGTTGAGCTAATGCAACTCAGCCTAATTCCTGCTGAAATGTTCTTGGGAGGATGGAGAACTCTGGGAGTTCTCTTCACTGAGCAGCTCCTCCTGCAATCTAAAGTGTTAGTTTAAGCTGTGGTAACACTGCAGGCCAGAAGTGTGGGGACAGCCAGCTTAACTCACACTGTGTGTGTGCTCACACCCCATGGGCAGCTGTAACTCACACTGTGTGTGCTCACACCCCATGGGTACTGCCAAGCCTCAGGGTGACAGCTGAGAATAAGAATTGCAATTTGTGTAATGGGTTGCTTAATTCCTAGAACTTCCCACTTCCCTAACAATGGCAATGACTAACTGGAATGTGCTGTCTGACCTGGTGAGGAGGCTTTGATGCCTCCCTCTAACCTCTCCAGTCTCTCTAACCTGCCCCACATAACCTGGATGTCTTGCCCCTACCCAGTTGCATGGCCTAATCACCTTCTGTGGGTCATCAACACCCTTCAGGCTCCAAAAGAAGTGATGGACCAAAGGATTGGTGTGAGAGTTCTACAAATCTGTTTCTCAACAAGTGGAGACATCCTCAGGCACTGACAGTTCCTATTCTCAAGTCCTGTTGCTTGGAACAATTTGCTGGAAGCATGCAGTTTCCAATGGACAGTTAACATAGATCTGTTGTAAGGAGACTTGCACCATTTTAGAAATTAGGCTTCTTGGAAGAATTATTTTAGCATTTCTTCCAGACTTGAAAATAATATCCCCAAGATACTTTGTTCCTGGATACTACAGCTTGCTTAAACTGGAAATTGTGGCCATTCAAGGATAATCTGGATTATAAAATAAAAACAAAGGAAATTTCCCTCCACTTTGCTCCCCTTTTGGAGCAAAAGTCCCTGAAGCTCTATGCTAACTGTCCAGGAGGGAATTCTCTATTAAAAACCAAGTTCAGGCTTGTGTTGTATGACATGAGTGAGTGTGGCTTGGTCTGGTGCTGTTGTTCCATGTCTGATGGGCGCGCGTTTCCTCTTGGTTGTCCGTAGGTTCCAGTAGGTTCTGACCCTCCGGCTGGCACTCCATCCAGTGAGCAGCTGCCTCCCTTCCCAGGACCTTCACTAACTCAGGTGCCTCACAACTTGGCAGATTGATCTTTTCCCTTCAGAGAGCATGTTTCAATTAAACTCTCCACTGCATGTCATTAATGCTCCTGGTTTTCTTTTCTTTGACTGAGTAACCCCTTTTTGTGTCACTGTAGCAGCAGCCCAAGTGGCTCCAGCACTGGGTGTGGGTGACCTGGTCTGGTAGAAGTGTCCCTGCCCATGGCAGGGCATTGGAGCTGGATGATCTTTAAAGTCCCTTCCAACCCAAACCCTGCTGTGGTTCTGTGCAGCTTTGGGGTGCTCTACCCACTGCCTAATCAGGCTTAGGGGTCTTAGTGTGAATCTGAACCTGAAATATTTTAAAAAAAAAACATAAGGCAGCAGGGTGTGTGCATAAAACTTGAACCTGTTTTCTTCTTGAAAAGAGTATAGTAGTAAAATAATATGAAAAACTATATATTGCCATGAAATGTTTATGAAAATGTAAAATTGCCTTTGTGAATTCCTTGTGATGTTTTGGGGTTTGGTTCTTTCTTTTGATGATTGCCTTTTTGTTTGGTTGATTGTTGGGGTTTTTTGTTTGTTGGTTTGGTGGGTTTTTTTAAATTTTATTTTGTGGTTATTACTACATTCTGATTTCACTAGGCTTTAATATTTGCAAAAGGTATTTGAAGTTCCTTATCATAAACATGACTTGAAACGCAGCAGTGGCTTCCCCTGCTTAGCTTCTGTCCTTGTGTACAGTGGTTAGCTGGGGTGTTTTGTGTTTAAATGGTGGTGCCAGGCCGTGGGCAGACAGTGAGGCACAGAAGCTCGCCCTGAGCATGAGGAAGAATTTCCTGTGTGTGCAGTGCCCCAGCCCTGAGCAGGCTGCCAGAGAGGGGTGAGGGTCCCTCCCTGGGGATGCTGCAGCAGCTCTGCAGGCAGGGCTGTGCCAGGGGCTCTGGGATGGCCCTGCTGGAGCAGAGGCCCCTGTGCTCCCTTCCAGCCTCACCCAGTGATTCTCTGTGGTCTGCACAGCTAAGGCAGATGACATCTGTAGTTGGAAGGAGAAGGCTTATTCAACTGGATTATTTTCTAAAAGCAGTTCATTTTTATGTCTTGATCTTAGAGCCATAAGCCATATTCCTGCCCTGTGAGTAGCAAGGAAATGGGCATCTTCTTTCTCCAAACTGAGCAAGAAAAAAAACACTCGTTTTTACCCCTGACTTCAGAGGCAGAAGCTGGTTTGTCTCTTTTAGTCAGTTCTTTCTGAAGCATGGTTTTACTGAAGAGAAGACAACAACAATTTGGTGATAATTCTTACCTGCATTCCTCCCATGCTCAGGTATCAGATGGATCAGAAGTCAGTTGGTTAAAGCCAGTCCTGTGGAGTACTGGAAACTCAGGACATTGGCAGTATTTTCCCCAAAGCTCAAAAGCACTTGTAGCCACTTCCATGACTTAAGCCACGGTACCACTGCAAAAGGCTGCTTCCCGTTAGTCATGGGTATTTCTGGCAGGATTTGTGGCATGGAAGAGTCACAAATATAGATCCTTTGCAAACAACTTACTGAATTTCACTTCTTATTTGAACTCAGAAGGATTGCCTAGGAGTGAGACAAAACTGGAGGAGACCAACTGGATCAAATCTAATTGACTGTTAGCACATTTGCTGCTATCACACAATACTGTCTGGAAAATCACTGGCTTGTCTTGAGGTAGATAGGCTTGCCTTCTGTGCTGCTGCTGTCACCAGCAGGTGATTACACAACTTCTCCCCTTTCCTCAGTAGCAGGCTTGTAACTTGCAGGCAGAGCAAACGTCATCTCAGGACCAGTTTGGAACAGTCTGTTCCATAGTCTTAAATACCTGTTCTATTTATTCCTTAATTGCTTTTTAAAGTGAGTTTAGATTAATCTCCCAAGCTTCATTTTGGTCTCCTTGTTCTGTAAGGAAATCTTTATTTCCTGATCATCCTGACAGCTCTTTGTTTACTTGAAGAAAGTATCTTCTTGTGAGCATAAGTGATGAGAATTACTTAGTATTTCAGGTGATATGTCCCCTTATTTTAGTGTTGGATTAAATTATCTCACTTGCTGCTAAGCAGTTGGATTTCTGAATGGGGTCATAGAAGTCTGCATCTTCTGCTTTTTTTTTTGTATAATGGAATTGATGCAGGCTTTATTGTTCCTAGGGTTTTTGGTTTTGCTTTGAAATCCACAAGTCAGGAAGAATCCTGGCAACCTGTTGAAAGCATCTTCACACTTTGTGTACCTTTAACTTCCAGTGGAAAGTAGTATTTTTATGTTGTCATGATCTCCCCTTCAGTTTTAAAAACAGATACAGCTTTTTTTGATGTAAAAGACTAGGAAAGATTAATAATGATAAAGTTTGGATGAGAATTTCTGTTCTGTAGGGTCAGAATTGCAACAGTGGTATCTGACAATACCTTCTTCTTTCAATGTATCCTACGGGCATGGCCCTAATTTACTCATTCTGAGGTTCTGGGACTTCCTTTATCTTCAAGATATTTTTAGGTAAAATATTCTTCTTTTCTTCTCCCCAGTCCAACTGGCCAAGTTTGAAAAACATCTTGTATTCTAACTCAAAGAGCTGAAATCTAAGTAATAGCCATTCTTGAAAGATTCTGCCCCTCTCCATCCTCTGCAAGTCAATCCATCTAACTAGCCTGTCTGAGGGAACGTGTGGCTTGGGGGGTTTTTGTTGGTAGATTGATTTTGAGTGGTATTGTGGAGTTGTTGCCTGGTGTGTTGGTTTTTTTTTTTCTTTTTTTCTTTTTTTTTTTTTTTCCTATTTTTTGTTTAAGTTCCAGGTAATTTTCCTGTTCTGCTGCTTTTAAACAAATATGCTACGTGAGTTACTTTCCCTCTTACTGTGCTATACATGTTAAATCTAAATGTGTAGGATGGAAGCTTGATAGAAATGTGGAAGCTGTACTGAGTGCTTTCAATTTTTAGCATCAAATATGTCTATTTCTCAAAAATGCCTTTATTTTTCCTGAGCTGGGACATAATTTTACTCTTTTCTTTCTCAGTCCCAGCAGCCACTGGAAGATCTGGATGCTCAGCTGAGAAGAACCCTTAGTCCAGAGACCATCCCGGTGACATCTGCTCCTGCCTGTGTATGTTTGCAATGTTGGCATTTGGTAGTCCTGAAAAACCTCAGTGTTTTGTCCAAGTCATACCCTTAGGTCACTGCCTTTAATATCACTACACCAGCATTTAGACTTTTAAAAATAAAAACTCAGAGTCACCTTCCAGTTTGTGGGACTGAGTCAACCAAAATCGGGAAGGTCTGTGTATTGCAGTGGATTATGTAATTTCCTGAGGCTGCTTTTTGGTGTTGGTTATTTCAGCTTTTCTGGTGATGTCACCAAACTAGAAATGGAGGTGACTGTAGAACAGGGGGAAAGAGCACTAAACAAGCAATATGTTCTGTGTCAGTCTTAATTTGGGAGGGATGTTTCCAGTGTGGATCTGCAATTTTAAAAGCTTCTATTAATGAGCTTTGGATGCTGAATGAAGACAGTGCTTGACAATCCACGTGGCTGTTTGTGCATTAGTCCTGCACAGGCCAGGGGGGTTCTGCTAACAGGCCTGGAAAATGTCTTGTCTTACATTTGACTTTTCATGGGTCATACTTTGTCGCTGTTGGAAGCAAAAAAGTTATGCTATACGCAGTATGTTGGGCTTGTTGGCATTCAATGAAACTGCTGATTATTTTAATTTATTTTGTTTTCCTCCTTGAACCTGCAGTCTGTGCCCTCAGTAGCATCAACAACGGTGACTGGGCCGGTGTCCACAGCAGCGCAGTGCCTGAAGGATGGTAAGACAGCCACCACTACTTTAGGTGATTCTTTAGCATGGAGATAGAAATTTAAATTGAACAGAGTAACCATTTGGAAGATTATAGCCTTTTCTAGTAGGTCATCTTAGTGTCCAGTAGCCAGACTGAAATTTTCCCCTGCATGCCCTGAGGAGGGGAATGATCGATACATGCATATTGTAGGGACTCATTTAGGATTTAAAGCTGTCCAAAATCCTGAATTAAGGCTCACAAGGAGTCTCCACTGCTGCCAAGGTACAGCATCAGGACTTGGAGTAGCTGTTTTCTCCATGTGTTGTGTTCCTGGCAACAGCAGCAGGGCTCATTTTGTGTCACTACACTGTGTTCTACATGTAGGTTATCTCTCCTTACCTAAGGGTGTTTTGTTTTTGTTTGAACAGAGAAACCAAGGTTAAAATAAAAATTTAAGAAAGGTAGTAAGAAAGCCAGACTTTATTCTGTCTGCTTTAGAAAGGCTGAAGGTTGACTGGATGATCACCACTTGAACTCTGGATGATGAGACTTCCAGATCTGTGAATTGAGTTACTGGGGGGGAATACAAACACTTGCAAAATAATCTGAGATTTTCCTGTCAGTATTCATCTAACTGTTCTAATTTTTGAAATCTTCTCTTTTTAAAAGAAGCTGTTAATACAGCGCTGAAATTTTTTCTTGAATTGTCTAGTAAACACTATTTAACATGCATGTACCTCTGAAGTTGAATGACAAACCTTCAGAAGCCAATAAAACCGTGAGGGAAAATAAATGAAACACCCTCATTTTGGGACATTGGTGAACTATAACGTAGAGTTCATTATTCTATTATAGAATGAGTTGGATTTTATCTTTTAAATTTAGAAAGTAAAGGTAAACAAACTGGGAACTGCTTAATAAACAGAGCAAACTGCCCGATAGAACTGATTTAAAAATAGAATGTTATTTCTCAGCTTTGTAACTTTATGCTGCCAGTGCCCAGAGCAACAAAATGAGAGCTGGCACCTAAGAGAGTCCTGCTTGGAAAACTTAGAAAGACTGCTTTGAGTAAATGTAGTCTATAGCATTTCTTTAACTTGCCCCTTCTCTGTGAATAAATTGTCCCCAGTGTTTGTGAAATTTAGATAGTCAGTCTGGGTATTGAATCAAAATAAGCTTTTTCTTTCATAAATTTTAGTTCTATTTTTTATTATTTGTCTGTTTCACATCTGTGTTTGAAATCAGTGTTTTTTTTACTGTTGCCTGAAAGTGTACTTTTGGCAAATACGCTGTGCAGGGAAGCTTTGTAGAAAAATGCTTCAACTTAACATTGATAGTTAACATTTTAATATTAATAAATACGCTGCGAGTCCAGAAGCCCCTTTGGAGCTAGCAGATAGCTGAATTTGAGATACATAAAGCGCAGTGATTGGGGTTGAAGTGATGATCTGAATTTGCAGTACACAAAGCGCAGTGGCTGGGTTGGAGTGATGATCTGAATTTGCAGTATATGAAGTGCAGTGGTTGGGGTTGGGATGATCTGAATTTGAGGTACACAAAGCACAGTGGTTGGGGTTGAGATGATCTGAATTTGCAGTACACAAAGCACAGTGGTTGGGGTTGGGATGATCTGAATTTGAGGTACACAAAGCACAGTGGTTGGGGTTGGGATGATCTGAATTTGCAGTACACAAAGCGCAGTGGCTGGGTTGGAGTGATGATCTGAATTTGCACAGTGGTTGGGGTTGGGATGATCCTCACGGCGGTGTCTGTGCGTTCTCCTCAGTTCTGGCTGCGGGCGATGGTGAGAGCAGCGCGGCGGCGGCCGGGGCTGGAGTTGGTGTGCTGAAGATGGGCCGCTTCCAGGTAGGGCGTGCTCAGCTCTCCTGCCTCTGGCACAGCTGCTCCCTGCTGCTGCTCAGTGTGTGCCTGGTGCAGGACTGTGCTGGCCCTTGGAGCTGTGACAGACTCTGCAGGTGCTGCTGCCATTCAGGGCGGGATCGCACGGTCTGTGCAGGTCTAGGGCTGTGAACACAGGGTTCCATCGTGGCAGCCCTTGGCTCTTGGCCTTGGTCTTCAGTGTCGGGCTGCTCTTTCACCAGTGCTGGCATGTTCACTGTGTTATGTCCTGTTGGTGAAGGAGGCCCCATCTGAGGCTGCCGTTTCTTGGAGTTAATCCTCCAGCTGACACAGAGGTGCTCTGTGTGGCAGTGTTTTGCCTGGAGGCAGCTGTAGCCTGCTTTGTGGCGTGCCTAGGAAATGAGTTGTTTCCCCTCTCAGATGCATCTGACCACTAAGGGCAATAAAAGCATCACGTTAAGGAAAATCTAAGGAAGTCGGCATGATGGTCTTTCTATTCTAGGTGTCGGTGGCAGTGGATGATGTGCTAAAGGAGGGTGACAGGGCTGAAGGCAAGCCAGTGCAATTTGACTCCACGTCGAGCGACTCGTGCAGCCTGTCTGGCAGCAGCCCCGAGAGCACGCTGGTGCGGCANGCTGGTGCGGCAGGCCGAGGGCCGGCGCGGCGGGGCCGGCACCGCCCGGGACGTGGCTGACGGTGCCCCCAGCCCGGCACAGCCCGCCCAGCCCACCACGGTGGGGCGCTTCCAGGTGACCACGGCCACGGACCAGGTGGGGCGCTTCTCCGTGTCCAAGGCTCGTGATGAGCTCAGCTGTGCCCACAAGGAGCCCGTGACGCTGCCTCTCTCCGTGGGCCTGGAACAAGTGGCTCCTTCGGCCACAGCTCCCAAGAAAGAGTCGGAGTCCAGGCAGTCCCCACACATGAACGGCCCATCCTCGGATCTGGAGGCTGCCTTTCTGAGTGGCATGGCCAAGGATTTGGATGATGGCTCAGGGAGCCCAGACTCTGTCCAGCACCTGGGATCGAAGATCAGCCTCCCTGTTCAGAGCCTCAGCAACTCCTTCAACTCCTCCTACATGAGCAGCGACAATGAGTCGGATATTGAGGATGAGGACTTGAAGCTGGAACTCCGTCGGTTACGGGAGAAGTAAGGCTTTTGCTTTGGTGGTTGGAACAGGATTAATCTGAATTGCACCTGCACTTCCTTAGCCTTTGCTAAGTGTCAGGAGCCATTGTCAGCATTTGTGTGGGAAGTAAGGCTCTTTAAAGGGAAAGCAGTGTACACTTGTAACAAGAGGAATACCCATGTTTGCTCAGCTGAATTTTCTACCCTGTGACCTTGTATGAGGATTGCCAGCTGCACTATGGATAAGACTGTAGATCTAAGGCAGATTTGGCATATCACTGGAGTTAGTGGGAAAAACAGAGTCTTGTTTCAAAATGACACACAAGTCTCTGCATTTCTAATGGTTCTTTTCCTGAAGAGACCTTGTTGGCTCAGAAAAAGAGTTTAGAAGTGAAGCAATGTGACCTACTAATTTATTTATACTGAAAGTTGAGCCTTTGTTTTAGGGTAGCCGGCAGTTTCAAATCCTGTGTATGCAATTGCTCTGAAGCAAATTGTAAGGCAATACCAGTGTAGAAATCTCCAAGGCCATATGTCTGAGAAAATGAGTAATCTAGCTATTCCTGTAGCATTTGAATGCTTTTTTTTGTACTTCTGTGTATTCTGGTTTGTGATTGCAGTGTTGGGAATTTTGTTTTGGAATTCTAGCCAGGGCTAGAGCACGCTGGAAAATGACAAGTGTTCTGCTATGTGTGTTCAGTGGTTATGTGTGCAAAAGATTTATTTCCTGCTTTCTCAAACGTTTGAGAGTTTGACCAAAGAAGCAGCTCAGGCTTGACTGGAGGGCAGGAATTGTTTGCATGTGTGTGTATACAGAGCATTCCTGTAAATGCCTCTGTTCTGTGACTCGTTAGGCACCTTAAGGAGATCCAGGAGCTGCAGAGCCGCCAGAAGCAAGAGATCGAGTCCCTGTACATGAAACTGGGCAAGGCCCCGCCTGCAGTGATCATTCCCCCGGCTGCGCCCCTGTCGGGGAGGAGGAGACGCCCCACCAAGGGAAAAGGCAGCAAGTCCAGTCGCAGCAGCTCGCAGGGACATAAAAGCCCTCAGCTGTCAGGTACGGCTCCCTTCGGTGTTTGTAGCAGCTACAACAGACCAAGAACCACCTCTCATGCTTAGATCTGTGTCTTTTCTTTTGAGGAGAGTGTGTGTGTGTGTGTGTGTACCAGTTCTTCCTTTGATTTCTTTTATCATTTTTGAAACTACTTTTGCTGTTTGGTAGTCTTACTTGGGACTTTTTCAGTCCACTGAAAGGTACTGTGACATTTTTCTGTAAGAGCAGTTTTAAATTTGTGATTTGTATTTTTTAGATATTAGTCATGGGGCTCTGACTAGGAAGAAAAGTGTAAATTTACAGTATGACAGAAAACTTTTCTTTTAAGATAAACTGTGCTTGTTCCCTCCTGAAACTGATTATGCAGAAAGAGTCTGGTCTCTTTAGTCATCTGTAGAGATTTTTTGTAATTTAGTATCACTTAAGCATGATATTACTGGTGTCCTTACACTGCAGAAACTTACGGCTGATGGATGTTAAAGTGGTGGTTTTTTAATGGATTTGAAGATTTGTTGTACTTATAGATTGAGAATCAGTTTCAGGCTTCCTTTCTTACTAAGACCATATTTCTAATGAGCAGCACGCAGGAAGTAGTTGTGTTTACTGACTGAGGGATGTGGGTACAGATACCCTCTGGGTAACTGGAGATGTTTCTGTAATCCTGCAGCAGGAACAGGCAGTATTGGAGGGCCAGCAGTGCCAGCAGAAATATTTGTTACTGCCCCTTGCGTGTTCGCTTCGTTACTGCCACGTCAGGCTGAGGTTTCTGTGTCCAGTCACCCTGGCTGCTCATTTCTGTTTGGCTGTGTGATAGAGGAGCTCTGTGAGCACATAAACCAGCACAGAGATGTCTTGGAACTGAAGAAGTTTTCCTGGTCTTACTGCTTTCTCAGAAATTGGAGAGTAGTTCTCCCCCTGCCTCTCCTTCTCTTGCCTGGATTGTCATGCTTGGTCAGGTTCAAAAACGTGTGGAAACCAAACCTTTTTGCCTTCCTTTTCCCTCTAGGCAACCTGTCAGCTCAGAGTGCACCATCAGTGCTGCCCCCCCAGCAGAGCCTTCACCCTCCAGGCAGCGTGCCAGAGACAGGGCAGAACCATTTGTTACAGCCCCTGAAACCTTCACCTTCCAGCGAGAACCTCTACTCTGCCTTCACCAGTGACGGCGCCCTGTCGGTGCCCAGCCTGTCGGCGCCGGGCCAAGGTGAGACTGCCGTGCCCCCCGTGCCAGGGCAGGGCAGGGAGGGGCTGGCTGCAGGGCTGGTCTGCAGTGCCTGCTGCAGAGGGGCCGTGGGGTCCCCAGCCTGTGCCTCGAGACTGGTAAAGGGGCTGTTTGCAACTGCGTTTGTAGCTTCTCTCTCCGGTGAATGTGAGGAGGTTGAAGGTGTGAAACCCCAAGGACAGCAGAGTGAAGTGGGGTGGTGGCAGCAAAGGGCTGCTGACCTGGGAGAGGTGTTGGCTCAGAGGAAGAGAGACAGGCGGGATTGGGGGGGTGGAGATCAGAAAGGAGACAGGAAAGGGCAGAGCAGGTTTGATGTTAGCAGATAACTGAAATGGTTGGAACTTTCCAAAGACTTGGAGGCTTAGTCCTTTCAGACTTCCTAACTGGTTTGGCTATCTGTCAATGGAGTTTTTAGCAGTAAAAGGTAAAAAATGGCTCATGTTCTTTAATTGTGAATTACCCTGGAAGGAGGAGTCAGTGTAGGAGAATGAAATGTGGGAGTAGTAAATAAATGAGCTCAGGTTTCTCAGGTTGTGGGTTGCTTGTTTTTAGTATGTTATCAAATAATTTCTCAGGCACAGCTTTGATTTATTCATTAAGGAGGGCTTTTTTTGCTTGTCATTAAGGGGATGATTCCTTTACTTACCTGAACTTAGCTGTTCTAGGGTTTTTTCCCCCTTGCACATCTTTTTGAAAAGCTTTGCCATAGACAATTGAATACATCAATTCTAATGTGTGGTTTTGCTGGAACTGGAGATGTACATACAGAAAATGGAAACAGACTTTAAGGGAGAATTTTCTGTAGAGGGTTTTTTTTTAAGGAACTGTTTCAGGCATTTTGGAGCTACTTGAATCATCTCCCTGCATCCAGAGTTGTGCAGTACCATTTAGTAACTGGGTACTTTTGCCAGGATTTGGCTTTCCTCTAGACTGCAACTTGATAGCTGGGTTATGTCCTGGAGAGGAGCAGTGCAAACTTGGCCTCACGTCTGGAGGGAGTCTCTTCACTCCGTATATTGTCTCTGTACTCCTTGGTCTGCACTTTGAGACTTATTCTTGTGTGTATTCTTGTGACTGCATTTCACCCTTCCAACTTCAAGTTGCTAACATCTTGTAGTGGTGTTGTGTCTCCTCTCCTCTCCTCTCTCTGTTCTCCCCGTTCTTGTTTTCTCACAGGCTGTGCGAAGTTTAACTGTGCATCTGAGAGAGTCACCTTCAAGCCTGGTGGCAGGAGGACCCGATTTCTGAGTACGCCCTGCTTGGCTCTTTGTGTGTAACACCTTTACTCCTTCCTTGTCTGTTTTTTGTTTTGTCTTTTTGCTTTTGGTTTCTGCTGCTTGGATCTGTTTCATGCGGCCCATCCTCACCTGCCACCTTGTATTCCCTCCCATGCCATGGCTCAGCCCAGCTGCTCTTAGCACCCCTTTAGAAGTTTGGGTTCTCAAGTTAGGTGTTCTCTGCTGTTCAACTCACTGCACTCATTTGTCCCTAAACCTTTAGAGACACTTTCAGGACAGGTCAGTGAAATGGCACAAACTGGGCTGACTCAGCAAGGCCCATCAGTAATTTTGCTTCAGCTTATGTTAGGCAACATGAGACTTGCAGGGGTTAATGTTCCTGGTGGAAGAGTGGGGAGCGTTTGTCCTGCAGGTTATCCCTGAGCTGGCCCCCAGTAGTGCTGGGGAGTGTTGCCCTCCCCTTGCAGCACACTGGCTGTGTCCCCGTGCTCTGTCACCAGAGCTGGTGGCAGTGCAGAGCTTTGATGCCACCTGTAGGCAGCTCGTAGTGACGAGCTGTGTTCACTAACGGGTGGCTTGCTAAAGATCAAGTGTTAAAAGGGGTTTTGAATAATTGGAGAATGATGCCAGGAAAACTCAGAAGAACCTCACCTTCTAATGGGCTCAGGTTTAGAAGTTTTTCCTGGGATCGAAGATCTATTAAATGTAAAACAAATAGTGCTAAAGGTGGGCAAATAGACATTTTCAGACATCCTGTCAGCTCTCACAAGCTAGCTTGCAGCTCTTTTCAGAATCCTCTCATTGGTACTTAGATTAGGCCAGACTTACAAGAGAGCCTTAAACTTCTGATGTGGCTGAAATAACCAGATGCTTGAGCCAAGGCTGCTGGTGTGATGCTTTTTGTTGGGAGTGCTGCAGTGTCTCCCATGCTGCTTCTGCGGGCTGGACCCTTTCAGTGTCTGACATTTGTTTCCACCCTCTGGAATGACTGGATGTGAGGAAGTTGGGATGCTGTGGGAGCCCTCCTGTGCCCGTGGCAGTGCCACACGTCTGCATCTCTGTGTGTGCCTGGCAGGGCTCAGCTGAGCCAGGGCTGTGTGTGGGACTGGGCCTGGCTTCTGCAGAGACAGCTGCAATGCAAGCAGCCCATCCTCTGAGAGCAGGGAAACCTTCCCCTGGCTGTTCAGTTCTGCACTAACCCTGTCCCACACCACTGCATTTGGGACCTAAGCACTAAAATGATTCCTCAAATTTAGCAGCTTTAAACGTTTTTGCTGTGTATATTAATGTGCAGATGTGCACTGACATTTGCACTCTCAAGATTTAATGTTCCTTTCTTGGAAGAAGTTAAATTCTTACCAAAGCTAACTTAAAATTGTTGGTCTGGCCTGTCCTTTTTTGGGGAAGGGAATATGAAGAACAGCCAGTCTGTTTCTAGAATTGACATTGACATATGAGAATATGATTTCCTTCAGGGCCTTGGCTTGCTGGCAGTTTGCCATCATGTGGCTCTAAGAGTCCTTTGGCATGTGTATCTCTTGCTTTTGGGACTGATGCTGAGGGGAACAGATCCCTTCTGAAGAGTGTTGTAGCTGTCCTGTAAAAGCAGGTGATGTTGGCATGGCTCAGCTTGGCTTGCTGCAGGCTGCTGCTGCCTGGAGCTGTCCTTGGAGGGCTGCAGAGTGCTGTGGAGAGGGACAGCTGGAGAAGGTACCAGGGGGGAATCAGTGGTGTTGAGGAAACAGTGCAGGGATTGATGCTTTAACTGTGCAGCTGGAGAAACAGAGTGGTACAGCTTGGCAGGGAACGTGTGAGCTGTTCTCACATCGGACAAAAGAGGGTGACAAACTAAAAGCACTTGACCTATCAAATAAATCAATTGCTGGTTGAAATTTGATAGTTGTAAAAATGCTTCCTACATCCTGGCAAAAATGGAAGATGTACTTGCTTTTCCTTTTGTGATAACAGCCACAGTTGTGACTGTATGATAACAGTTGTGACCTCAGTGTCTCCTGACATTCTTCACAATTGTTTGGGAATTATGAAGAATAAAGGTAGGAGGCTGGGCCTCTTCTCTTTATGATTAAGCTGTCAGACAAGTCTTTGAGTTTGTCTGGAATGTCCCAGTAGTGACTGTTAAAGCCCTGCTGTGCTGTGTCCTCTGTTTCTCACCAAGCTTTTTGTAATGTTTCCTGATACTAAACATTTCTCACTGTTTCTTTTATCTTTAACAAATTACTCTCTCTTTGTGCTTCAGGGAAGATGGTGAAAAAAGTCTGTCCTTGCAACCAGCTCTGTAGTAATTATCTTATTTCTGTTATCTCTGATTTCTGATTGTAAATCTGTTCATCAGCTTTTCCTGGTCACTGAAGCCTTACGTCCCTGACTCTGTCTCCAGCACAGCATCTGTCTGTCTGTGTGATGCCCTCTAACGTGTGCTCTGTCCTTAGCATTGGGGGGTGTGGTGCTGCTCCTGCAGCCAGGTGGAGGCAGGCAGACCCTCCCCTCCCTCTGGAGCTCTGCTCTGACCAGAGCAGCATCAGGGGCAGCTGCTCACTGTAATGTGGGCTCCTCACCTCAGGGGTGGGTCCAATTGCAGACACTCCTCCAACGTTTAAAAGCCTGACAGGAAGCCACCAGAGATCTCCAGGGTGTCTCCCAAAGCAAGAGATGTTCAGAAAAGTGTGCACATGTCGTTTAAGACTGTTTTAAAGGTGTCCTTTGACTGTGGTTTATGGGGGGAAAAAATCCAAGGGCAGATGAAGGCAGTCTAGGTAGTGGGCTGGAGAGAGAGAGCCTACTCCACTGGGAAACCTCATGTCAGGGCAGAACTGGGACGGCTGCTGTGACCGAGCAGGAATGTGGGGGTGTCTCCATGGAATGCTGCAAGTTGAAGCACTTGCTTTTCAGCCTCTTCTGGATGGCAGTTTCTGCAGGCAGTGAGTGTGTCAGAGCTCAAATGTGAAATTCCTGAGGAGTCAGTGTTAAATGGACATTGCTGGGAGCTCAGCTCTGATGCTGTAGGCCGGTGACCTGAGGTGGGAGCTCCCTGACAAAGTCACTTTGGGAGACAAAGCTCTGGCAGCCTTTGTCACCCTGTACCAATCCAGCTCTTTGGAAAACTCTTCAGCTTTCTAAGTGATCTTTCATCTCTCCAGCTGAATGTGCTGTAGTATAGCCTCGATTAACTCTCCCCCTTGTAGCCTGAGGAAGCTCCCCAGTGTAGCTGGAGATCAGAGTACTCAGTGATTAAAGTGGGAGTGTGCAGTAGCACAAGTGGATGCTGGCCATCCTGGAGAGGATGAGAGCAAGTGTGTCAATTCCTGCATGAACCCTCATGGTGGAATGTGATTATTACTGGTTTTGGCAGTGTTCCCCCTCCCCCAAGTACCTCCTCCTTGCTTTTGCCTCATTTGTATTTAACTTCACCTTTCACATCATTGCTCTTACTAACGATTGTGTCCAGAGCCCTTTCCACATGATGCATGCCTGAGCTGGTGTCACCTCCCAGCGGTGACACCCCGGTGTGTCTGTGCCCCTGCCCATCCCTGCTGCAGCCTCCCCCCTGCCCGGGGAGCCCCGTGCTGCCCCCCGTGTGTGCTCACAGTGTCCCCTCCACTCACAGCCCCTGCGGCCCGGCCGAGCTGGGACCGGGCATGGCCCTGTCCTTCCCTCCTCAGCACCACTAGAGGCAGTAACACTTTGTTTATTTGTCCTGCGTAGTAAGTGTGTCACCTTCCTAATCCACTCCTCAGTGCCAAACATTCCTGCAGGGGTTTGGAACCAGTTCTTGGATGCAGTGGTGGCCGGGAATGTGGCTGATGGCCAGGGAAAGTGGGACCGATGAGGGAACTGCCAGGCAAGGGACACGACTGTCATTGGACTTTGTAGCAGAGATGTTCACTGCTGGCATTTCTGTGAGCACCTCTGAGTGCTGCCTTCAGAAATGCCTGCCACAAACTCGGTTGTCATGGATTTCCCAGGTGCACTCTCCTGAGGGAGCAAGTAGAAATACTGAGGAACTTCAGGAATAGGTGAGGGAGAGTGTTTGCAGGCAGTGCTGTCTTCAGCCCTGCTGATGCTGACTTTGTTGGGTCTGCCCGAGTGGCAGGCTGCCACTTCCACGTCTGTAAATGAGGATACTTGGCAGTACTGCTGGGAATTTAGGACCTAGGTAATACATGATTTCTTTGCTTCGTGGTATGAGGTCTGCCTTTTAAAAACCCAGATTGCAGTGCAGTTGCTTGTTTATAAATATGAGGGACATAGGAAGGGTATCCAAAACAAAGCTACTGGAATGGTTTTCTCCCCCACAGGATAATGTGCAGAACTGAAACCTGGCATTTACATGCAGGGGTTTTGTGTTCTTGCAGTGAAAAGAGAAACCTGTCAGAGCTTGTCTGAGGAATACTCTCATTCTGCTTTCTTCAGGCTGTGTTAGCTTGTTCTTCTGACTTAGGAAATATGGACATAATGGCAAAAAATGCTTTTAGAGGCAAAAAGCAAAACTTAATGCAGTGCAGGCTTCCCCTGCTGATCCTGGCTGTCTGGTGGATGGAGACAGTCCCATCTGGTTGTCCTCAAGGACATGACTATGGCAGCTATTGGAAACAACAGTTGCTGTTTCTGACGGGGCTTTTTTTTTTCTAAACGGAGTGACTTTTTCTCTTCATTTCACAAAGTGGAGATAATTTTCTACAGAGCAGCTGATGATGCTGATTTTACTGCTCCTTATTCAGCACCCAGCATCGTCTTCCAAGGTGGGATTGACTGTGCCAGTAGTGGCTGCTGCTGATCCAGAGGTGCAGGGTGGGAGCGCCGTGCCCGTCCTGTCCCTCAGGGCTGCACCCTCATGTCCCTTTTCTTCTACAAAGCCCTGTGGCTGCTGCCTCCCCTCAGGGTGGCCACTTGCAGCACTTCTGCAGAGTCAACCCACCTGTGCAGCTCTGAATTGAGGCAGTGCTGTAGGAGTCCCTGCAGTTCCCAGTTGAGTGTGGTGGAGTTGAGCTCGGCATTAACCTGCATGGCCGTGTGTGACTCTGGGTGTGCTGCTGCGCCCCGGCCGGCGGTGACGCCGCGTTTGTGCCCGCAGGGACCAGCAGCACCAACGCGGTGGGCGCTGCCGCGGGCAGCCAGGCGCCCCCCAGCCAGCCCCCCATGGCCCCCAGCCGCAAGGGCACCTTCACCGACGACCTGCACAAGCTGGTGGACAACTGGGCCCGCGACGCCATGAACCTGTCGGGAAAGAAAGCTGGCAAGGGCCACAGCAGCTACGAGGTGAGGGCCGTGGGGACAGGCTGGGGGTGTCCTTGTCTCTCCCTGGGGCTCCAACACAGCCAAGGCACGGCTGGGCCAGCAGCCCTAGAGCGCTACTAGCTGGCTCTTTGTCTGCTGGAATTACTGCCTGCTCTGGAAGGGAAGGGGATACCAAAGGGGAGGGCCGTGGCACGTCCTTGTAAATAGCAATGGGAGCAGACTGTGGGCCGAGGGGGGCACTGGTGGTCCTTGAGGCACGGTGGTGTAATCTCTGGGTGGCTGGATTACCTTTCAGGGCCCTGGAATGGCGAGGAAGTTCTCGGCACCAGGTCAGCTCTGTATCTCCATGACATCTTCCCTGGGTGCTACGCCCATCCCTGCAGCATCAGCTACCTCTTTAGGTCCCTTCAGCAAGGCCCTGTGCCCCCCGCAGCAGTACGGTTACCCGGCAGCCTCCTTCCCCCCGCCCTGGAGCGGGCCGGGGGGGCCGCAGCCGCAGCTCGGCCAGTTCCAGCCCGTGGGGGCCACCTCTTTGCAAAGCTTCAACATCAGCAATTTGCAAAAGTCTGTCAGCAACCCTCCAGGCTCCAACCTGCGGACCACTTAGCCGTGCCAGAGACCTGCTGGCCACACCTCGGGACAGGACACGGGAGGGAGATGGGGCCCTGTATCACTACTAGTGCTGCAACGAACTGGGAGCTTGCCAGACTGGGAATGAACTGATCTTTTCCAACCATTGCTGTCAACTCTTTGTAGCGGGAGTTTCCCCACACACTGGGGAGGGGGAGGAGGATGATGAGCATCCTTGTGATGGGACAGTGCTTTTCAGTGGGGGCCTGCTCTTGTGTGGATGAGAGCTGTGAGGAGAAGCCGTGGGTCAGCTCATCCAGTCTTGCTGTAAAGTGTTTCTGGGTGGAGGCTGAATCCACACGTGTGGAGGTGGGAGAGCTGAACCCTAGCATGAGGCTTTAGTGCTCTTCTTGCCTCTCCTGCAGAACTGAGATCAGGAAAAGCTGTCCAAAAATCCCCTCCTCTCCCTCTCCCCAGTCAATCGTATCTGGCTCTGAAACGATGGGGCACACGAACGGACTTGTGGTGCAGCCCGTGCTTGATAGGTCATTACTGCTTAAAGTAAGATATTAACAGCTTTGACTGCAGCATTAGAGCAATTTAAATTGTTAAAAAAAAATTTAAAAGTTCCCTGCGGACATGTACTTACCATCAGTTTTGATGTGGAAACACTGTGATATATAAATGTTGTTGGACAACAGTAGTTTAAAAATGAGTGGAATATAGAGGGTTAAAAAAGTTAAAAAGAAAAAACGGGAAAAAAAGCTAGCTATATCCTTATACTTATTGGAGACACTTTAACTTTTTCCTTTGTATTTTCATTGTATTAGATAAATAAATGTGAATGTAAAATTGTATAAATTAATGTACTTGAATACTTGTCTGTTCTCCCAGTATGCTTGCTGGATATTTTAGTGCCTTGGACTTCTCTTGCTTCTGCAGTTTAGCGTCGTCTTCCCAGCAGAGCCCAGGTGGGCAGAGGTGAGTGGAGGGCAGGAGGTTGTGCCCAGCCCGGCGCTCCCGCTCCTGCTCGCAGGGGAGGCACCGGGCTGGGAGCAGCTCCGAGTGTGGGGAGACTCGTCCAGGGGGCAGAGCTGAAGGTGTGGGGAGACAGGGCCAGGTGGGCGCGACGGGGGATGCAGGTGAAGCCACAAGACTGAACCAGTGTTGGCTGCAGGCAGGAGGCTGGGGAGCAGCGGGGACAGGACAGGTCTGTGGAGAGCCCAGCTCAGGGGGCAGTGTGACTCCACCTGCGGAGTGGGGAAGATGTTTGGTCAGGATGTGACTGGAGGGAGAGGTGCCGTTGCTCGTTGGCAGGGGCTCGTCTGCTGGGATTGCTTTTCTTACCTTTTTTTTGGTAAAATTCATTTAAGCCAGGAACAGACCGTCCTGGTGCAACGTCCATTGCCGGCAATGGATGTACTTGAAACAGCCGGCATCAAGGAGTTTCCTCTGTCTTACTTGGAGGATTTACAATTTTGTTCACTCTTAACAAATTTCAAGCTGGTACCAGGACTGTCACTGTCTGTCACTTGTCACCTCTTAGTACCTGTACTGTATCTTCTGCTTTGGTCATTCTCCCTTTTCGTATTTAAGGAATACTGGTTTCCTCTTGGAAGTCAAAGTGATACCAGCCAGTATTTATGTAGTGCTGCAGAAGGCTGTGAAGGACGAGGGTGCAGCTCTCGGGGAGCTCACCTGGAGGCTGCTACATCGCAGGGGTGTCACTTGTGCAGGTTTGTTTAGTTTTGAGCTCTGTTCCCCGCTGGGCCCGACAGGGAGTTCTGGGTCTGCAGATGTTCTTCATTTCCACAAAGAAACGTGTGGGGCCCTTTCCATTCCTGCCCCTCGCTTTGCAGCGCTGGTGGCAGCAGGGCAGCCCAGGCCGGGGCGGAGGCTCCGGGGCCGGGGCGGAGGCTCCGGGGAGCAGCAGGAGAGCGGCGGGCCCGGGCTGAGGCCGGGCGGGAGCCTCGTCCGAAGGGAGGGAGGGGTGCAGGGGAGCGGCAGAGCCGAGGCAGAAATGAGACAGGGGCAGGAGTCGTGGCAGAGGGACTGGGCAGCTGGATGCAGCACATGGTTATTTAAATTTGATCTAATAAGTTTGAGGTCGTTTTTTCACGTAATGTTATGCAAGAACTGGTTTTATTTACCATTGATTTGTTTTCCTCCCTCCCTCTCCTCCTGTGGATGAATAACTGAAGTCTAGAGGAATAAACTAATGCTACTGAACTGTTAAATTATTTTGTTTAATATTACACTTTGAGTATCTTTTTCCACATAAAATCTGTTTCTGAATTACAAGCGTTTTCTTTACATTATTTAACAATGTACACTGTAAAAAAGAAAAATAAAAAAAATAAAATTAATTGAAACTTTGGGCTTCCCTGGCCGTAGTTAGTTGTGTTTCGCACTGAACCCTTCTGGTATGACCTTTGTAGAATATTGAATGAAGCCATTCAAATAAACCACACCTGCTGTGGTTGAGCTGTGGGTTTTGCTGGGGAGCAGCAGGTTCCAGCCCCTCTGTGCTCGCCCTGCAGCGCTGTGACTGTTACCCAGTTTAAGTTTGTCACAGGAAATACAAGAACCCAGTGCCGAGAGAGCCGGAACTGCTGGAAAGCAGCGACAGTCGGGAGCCTCGGGCCGCTGAGGGATGCTCCAGAGCAGGTACTGCAGAGGGATTCCTGACAGGGGAGTGCCCGAGGGACAGCGCGGCCCGGCTGTCCCGGCTGCCGAACGCGCTCCCGTGGCACAGACCCGGTGCCTGTCCCGGGAAGCAGCGCTGCAGGGAGGGGATGGCAGGGGCGGGTCCTGTGCTGCTGCTGGCACTGGGAGTGTCCTGAGCGCCCTTCTGCCTCCTCTGCCACACTCCCTGCCCGCAGCTCTGGGCTGCATGGAGCGGGGATGGCTCTCGCCCTGCGGGCCGGCACAAGGGACTCCTCAGCCACCTTAAAAACGGGAATTCACCCCTGGGATTTGAACGGGAACAAGAGTGTGTAACTTCACAGCGTCACTCTCAGCTGCAGACCTGCAGGAGTTTGGTATTTCTAAACACCAATTGCTGCTGCATTTCTTTCCATTTTAAGAACAGCTTCTGTTGAGTCCTGCTGTGCAAACCTGGGAGGGAAAAAGCTCCAGTTAAGTTTTCCTGCCCTTTTCAAAGGGACCAATCCCGAGAGGCTCCTTGCAGTGACTGTGTCAGAGGAGGCACAGCTGTATTTGCACTGCTTCCAGAGCCAAGGAAGCTGAGGCTGTTGTTTTTGTTTCAGACTTTTGAATTTTTTTCTTTGTAGGCGTTTGGAGCAGCTTTGAATTGGGAGTTGGGAAGCTCTGCACACTCCCTCCCTAGCAGGTACATGGAGGGCATGACTCAAACGTGGGGAATGTGCTTCTTCCCCAGCTGTTCTCAAGGCAGCACCGAACTGGCCAGAAACAAGCACGGTGAGATGTGGAACTGCTGTCTAGATGTCACCTATTGCTGTTAATTACAGCCTGTCCTGTCTGTCCATGCTGATGTCCATCCCTGTTCTTTGTCCTGTTTAAGAGGTAAGTGGACAGTAAAGGATCTTTTAAGGGAAGAGGACTGATTAAGTGATGAAGGCACAGGAGGAAGAGGAATAAATGCTGAATAGAGCAGTCAGGCAAATCATGGGAGCAAGGTCCCGTTTGAAGCCTGAAATTGGTTTCAGGGTTGGACTAATGCCAGAGTTTGTGTAAATTTTCCTGGCTCAGCTATAACTTCCAGTGCTGTGGCACCATTCTCCCCATGGACACCTGGGGACGGTGACACCGCTGGCAGCAGCAGCTGCCTCAGGGCGCTGGCCTGAGCCCGCAGAGCTGCTCCCTCTCCTCCCCGAGCTGCTGGCCGTGGCTGAGGGCGTTCAGCACTGCCGACACTGCGGTTCCTTTGGCCCGCTGGTCAGACGGGCCGAGCCCTGCCGGCCTTGCTCCGGAGCCCCGCGAGGTTTGTCTGCCGGCCCAAAGCCCGGGAGGCTCTGAGGGCGGGGCTGCCTCCCTGGGGTTCAGCAGGCACCCAGGTGCCATGGCTGCCAGGGCAGAGAGGCACCAACAGCTCCCAGTGTGGTTTGTTTCTCAAATTCATGTTTATTTCTGTATCGAAAGGGGTCACAAGCTTCTTTAAAAGCAGCCGTGCAGCTGCTGCTGATGCTCAGAGGCTGGAGCAGGCGCGGGCTGGCAGCGGTGCCGGGGCCTCCTGCCCGGGGCACAGGCACGGGGACAGCAGGGACAGCGGGGACAGCTGGGCACGGACACGGGCTCGGGAGCGAAGGGCTCGGGGCTCTGCCCCTCGGAGCCGCCGCTGCCAGCCCTGGTGTGGCCGGGGCAGCGCAGCCACGGCCGAGCCCTCTGTGCCTGGCCACAGCCCCTGCTCCCCCTGTGCTGGAACGCAGCACCCAGGGGCAGAAGCTGTGAACTGCACCTCATTTCTAACAGTCCGTTCTGTTCCTGGTGCAGGCAATTCACAGGTAATACCCCCTTGGAACCCGGCCACGAGGCTCGTGCTGCAGCAGCACAAATAATGGCACGGTTATAGAAAAAGGCATCTTAAAAAATACATAAAAGCCTAAGAGTACATGAAGTTCTTGCTGATTGCACGGAACCCTTCTGTGTGGCTTCCCCATGATGCACAGCAGAGTCCATGTGACACCATTTGGAAAGGCAGCTGCAGCCCTGTGATGTAACCCCTGACAGAGGCACGAATCCCACGGGGTGCCTCACGTAGGCTCCAGCTTCCTCTTCTTCAAGCTCTGACTTCTCCTGAGGGGACTGCACCCTGCCACACAGGGAGAAAGTGAGAAATGGACAGTTTTTTCCTGCCCCTAAATGTGTTCTGCAGTTCTTTTTCTAACTGTTCCTTGATAGGAAAGAAGGATGGAAAAAAGCCATTTTCCAGGACCACTGTCCCAGCACCTGCAGCCAGGTCCAAAAGGAAGGAACGTTTCTCCCACTGGAGTTCCCCAGTGACCCAAGAGCCCCAGCCAAGGCAGGGCTGGGTCAGGTGTGGCAGCTCATACCTGGGGTGTGCTGGGGGGCACAGCTGCTGCTGGGGGCTGCAGCAGGGGGCTGCAGCTGTGCCAGCCTGGCAGTGGCTCTGTGCTGGCTGCCCCTGCGGGGTGTCCTGCTGCCCGTGCTCCTCTGCTGCTGCCCACGGGGTGTGCCAGGGCCCTGGTGTACAGCTGGTGAGGGTGCTGGTACCTGGGCACCCGTTACCTTCAGGTCACTGCTCTCCAAGGAAATGTCCCAAAGCTCAGGGTCATCTGGAAGGAATGAGAAGGGGACCCATGACAAAGGACTGTACTACAGGAGGGGCACTAGCTCCAGGACCAGCACAGCATTTTCCTACAAGCAGTGACCACTGTAACATTTAAACTGTAAAGCTTCTCTTATGTCAGTGTGCAGCAGGGTCCTGCCCCTTGGGCTGTGGACTTCAGCAATGTGCAGGCACCACAGTGTGTGACTCAAATATCCATGTTCATACTGAGAAAAGACACCCCCCAAATCCCCCCCAAGGTCTGTGCTGTGCACTATCACCTCAGGAAAAGGGTTTATCAAACAGGTGTAACAACCCCACTGAAGAGCCTGAGTGAACCCCCCCCAGTGATGGACTCACCTCCCTGCCACTCAGGCAAGGTTTGTATTGGTAAGGTCACACTCACACTCTGTTACTCCAGTTCTTCAGAGCTTTTACCCTTCAGTGTATTCTGAATTAACCTGCTTTAAATGCCAGTGATTTAACACTTTGTTACTCATCCCTCGTTGGCTGACCTGCAAAGAACTCCTCTTCTATTGCCAGCTCCTGCTGCACCACTGCTGGAGTGCTGTGCTTCACAGGAGGATCAGCTGTTGCTGCAAGGAGGCCACAGCAGGAGATTAATGCCAGAAATACAGAAACACCCTTTGGCTCCTTCTTAGCAGAGCACACGGCTGAAATGACAGCCAGCAGGTACCCTCTTTTGTCCTACAGCTGGCTAAGGCTTGGAAAAGAATGTGGGAAGTGACATTCTGTACCTGAGGACTTCTGACAGGCAACTGTGCTACTTAACGTGGGTTTTAGCCTGTCCATCTCCACGTTGCTGCTCCCACATGGCCCCAGGGTTCCCTGTGAGCCAAGGGCAATGTATCAGCAGCTCAGGCAACATCTGTGTGCCTGCAGCTACCCAGCCAAGGGCTGCAGCCACAGCTGGGATGCAGCAGGCTGATGGTGCTGGCAGCTGCTGCCTTAGGGTGGCTGGAAGGTTGCAGTTCAGAGCTGACATTCCTGACTCCTCTGGAACACACAGGGAATGTCCTGCCTTGGGCCTCAGAGGTGTGTTGAGGGCACAGCCCGTGAAGCTGGCCAGGCTCCTGCTCTGTGGGTAACCTGTGCAGTTCTGAACACTCCTCCTCACCCTGTTTGCTGCTGGCAGTAACTGCTGGGCCCTGCTGCTTCTTCTCCATCTGCTCCCGGAACTGCTGCTGCAGCCGCTTCTGCCGCAGTTTCCTCTGGTAGGTGGCATCACACTCTGTGGCCAGGGATTCTGTGCTTCTGTCCTCCCCCAGAAACACAGAGATGAACAGGACCTCAGCAATTACATTTTGTGAAGAAGAAATTCATTAAGAAATAACAGTAAAGAAAATTCACTGAACTAGTGCTTTATGGCGTTTTTGGAATTGAGCTGTCTACATGTTTTGAAAGGCCCAGTAACTTCTAATACAGCTTAAAAAATAAATTTACAGCAGCAGTCTCACCTGGGAGCATTGGGCTGTTTCTGATCTGCTGTCACTACAGCAGCCTCTGTCTGGCCAGGCTTACAGCCAGGTGTCACCTCACAGTGCTGCCTCCCTGCTGCGTTCTGCCTTTCCACATAGCTGCTGTATCTTGCTTTCTCTATTTCAGGCTCATAGTCCTGTCTTTTAGCTTTGAGCAAGTCTAACTCAGGGGGTACCTGGTAAAGGAGAAAAAAGAAAAGGTTCAGAAATTTCTATCATCAAGTTACTGAAATAGGCACTGGTTAAAAATCTATTTTGTTGGCTCTAATTGAACAGTAAGTTAGAAACCTGAGCTGCTCCTTCAGTCCCCAGTAATGCAGTCAGTTAATCACTGAATTCCTGTGACTTTGTGTGGGTTTAATTGTCAGTGCTGCAGGGCAGATGGTGAGGTCTCCCCACGCTATTTTGCAAACGAGAACAGGTGCTGGTGATGGATGCAGGATTTCACAGCTTCTCACAGCCCCACAAGGCTGCTGTGAGTGGGTTTGTTTTACCAGAGCACTTTTCTGCTTGTGCTAAGGGGCAAGGCCAACCTTTACTGAGTTCTGAGGAAGGTACAGCATTCCTGTTTATTCAGGATGGGATGTTTTGGCTCTGTCACCTCACCAGTTTGTGGCAGTGCCTCTAACAGACGATGACCCTGGCAAAGCAGAGACCTGGGCCGTCTCTCCCTGGTGAGGTGTCCCTTTGGATCTGCCATGCAGCTCTAGGCTCTAGCAGCATTTGGCAAGGCCTACAGTGATTGAGGGTAACTCTGCTAGTCCGTGGATCACAGCTGCAGCAGCTTTTCTGCTCCCTCCTGCACAAGGCTGGTCCTTGCCTGGGCACCTCCTGCCCCCAGCTGGAGCCAGCAGGAGCTGGCAGGAGCTGTGGTGGCCCCGAGGTGCCACTTCAGGACACTCTGCTGTGAGTGTGAGCTGTTTGCTGGGAAGGCTGCTGCTCTCAGAGCCCCAGGAGTGAGATGCAGCCCTGCTGAGCTCTGTGGGGACAGGGACAGGGGCAGGGGGCTGTGCAGCCCTGCACTCACCTGCCGTGGGAGCTTGCTGACGGCTCGCAGGTACTCCTTGTCCAGGATGCAGTTCCCAAGGGCATTGCCAAAGCACCTGAGGAACACGAGGGCTCACTGCCACTGAAACCCCTTCATTCCCACACAGCTCCTGAAAACCTACCAGTGCTGCTCTTCACTCACTTGAGTGCTCTCTTCAGCCCATCTGTTACTGCCTCCTTTCTTGCCTTTTCTAAGGATAAGGCTTTAGACTTGAGGCCTTCACTGACTCCATATCCCACATCTTCGTGGTATGAGCCGTCCTGCAGTACAATTACCAATAAAAGGGGATTTTATAGATGCAGGTGTGCTTTCCCAAGGCTGGCTGCTTGCTCTTGGCTGTTTGTTCCACAGCAAGGTCAGTGCTAAGGACACCAGCGGGTTCCTAAGGCAGAGCACTCCCAAGGTGTGCTCTGACCCATGCAAGGACTTCACTCACAGCTTCAGGCCATTGCTCAGCTGCAGCCACAGCCAGCAGAAAAAAGCACTTACCTTCAGCTGAACTCTCACAAAAGCACAGACACCCACATAGAACCTGCCATCGTTGAGGTCAACAAAGTCTGGAAGGAGATATTTTAAATGTTAATTTATAAAAACAATAGTGGAAAAGTGTTGTCTATGAAGGTAGTTTCTTTCCTGTGATCTAGTAGAAGTCTGAAGTTTGCAAATAATTTGCACAAGGTTTTACCAAAGACAGAATGCCTGAATTTCTAAGGAATGACTAGTTATGGCAGTATCTGAAAAAGGCAGAAGTTTGAAGGATGTCAGTCCTTTCTTGACTGAAAAGGGGGAAAGAAAACCATGGTGTAGAATAGATGGAAAGCAGTGAAATAAGTTGTTCTATTTCTAGGATCTACCAGCCTGAGTTAAGAAAAGATTTCTGAAGGTGGGGGAGAAGGAAGAAGGTAATTTAAGCTGCCGCTTTGACCTACTTCAACAACCAGACTTCAGCATAGGCATAAGCACAGCAGATCTGCAAACAAGGACACCTCTCCTCTGGCAGGTATTCAATTTCAGCTGTCAGCATGGAACAGGCTGAGGCTTTAAGATCATCTGAACACCATGTTATAGCTGAAAAATTTTCCCACTATTTTCTGTTGTAAAAACCTCAGTACCGGGTATTAGCTAGAAGAGAAATCTGCAGAAAAAGATGGGTCCCTAAGGATTAGGGGAATATTAACTGAGAAGATGAACTCTAAGGTTAGAGTCTGAAAATTACAGGTGAGTATGAAAGTTGACTCAGAACTGCTGGGTGTTAAATAGTTTAATTGTAATTACTCTTGACTGAGTGTACCCATAGAGATCAGAGACTTGATTAGAATAGCTCAAGAATAATCATAAACACACTCAGAATATTGACTATGACAGATCTAAAATGAAAACAGAAGCTCCATTATTGTTCAGTTTCTCTCATTTTTACTAACTTTTAAGACACGTGGAAGTTGTCCCAGGGACCCTCCCAGTCAGGGTCTGGGATGGAAACCCTGCCCTTATCTGAGAGAATTCTCCCTCAGTGAAACAAGAGATCCTTACCAACATTCTGCTGAGTGACTGAATGAGCCCAGCCATTGAAGCCAAACATTTCGTTGGCCAGACTGATGACCTTGTGACCCTCAATGTAACAGACCTGAAAAGAGCACATACACATAAATACATATCTATATAAATAATACACATAAATATATATATATATAAATACACAGCCTTGTGCACACATCTCTGCACGCTTTATTTTTTAAACAGAGATTACACATACCATCTTACACTGAGGAAACCCAGCCAAGTTCAAGGTTCAGATAATGTGAATAAAAGGCTGGTGGTGCAGCTTGAGGTGCACTCTCTTCCAGCAAATGCAGTGGGGATAAATACAACAACAAATATGACCTAATCAACAGAAGGCAGAGTGGGCACTAAAGATGGAAAATGCAGCCACTGTTATATAATGTTTCATAGAGTCCAGTTCTGGGGAAAAATAGGGAAAACATCTCAGTGTTGCACAAGTACATAAATATTCCTTTGTAAAGGATGAGACACTGAAACATTAAAAAGACATTCTTAAAAAGAAATATTAGTTTCTTTTTAAGTGTTAAAGGCAAATCTGTGGCTCAATAAAAGCCGGAACTTATGCCGTGCTCACTTTGCATTCATATCTGCATATTAGACTACTAGAGGGAAATGCACTTCAAGCAAACAAGGCACACTGCAACAATTTCAACCCTAGTTTCCTGGGAAGATGGATTTGAGCATCCTGTGTGCTCGTACCTTCTGTCCTCCCCCGGCGTGCCGGCTGCTGATGTAGTCGGGGCCCAGGCGCTGGCGCAGCGCGTGCTGGATGGCGCGGTACTCGCCGGCCGTGTACTGGTACTGCAGGAGAAAGGAGACAGGCTCACTCCTGCTCAGCCTGCCCTGCTGCCCTCACAGCTCTGCTGTGCCCAGCACTGCTGTGCCCAGCCCCTCCCAAACTCCACCTGCCAGTGCAGGAATGGGGTGCACCAGGCAAGGAAACACCGCGGGGTGCGTGTGTGCACTGGACCGTTCTTTTCTGCTCTTACTCTTGAGGGATACAGGCAGTGATTGCTGAGCTGCAGCAGGTATTTTTCATTAATAATCCTAGCCACAAACACACATGTACATTTCTATTCTACTGCTCCAAACCAAAGCATAGTATCTCTCTGACCAACAAGAGAAGTGTATGTAAAGACTCCAACAAAACTGAAGATGAACTGTGCTCCACTGCCACATGTCACCAGGTCAGGGAGGACAGCAGCTCAGGAAAGCAGCCAGAATGGGAATTTCTTGAGTTAGCCAATTTCTTTGGGTAACTCCAACATCACTGGAATCACTGGAGAATATCAGCATTACGGGAAGCCTAAAGTGCTGTAAGTTGAGGTTTGTTTTATTAGAAATCCAATTTACAAAATGTAGAGAAGCCTAAATGTATGTTTAAGGATTTAGGAACTAAAAAGCTCGTGTTGTTACGGCCTGAAGTGGGGCAGAACAGAGCTTTCACCACTTTTTTTACAGCTTTTCAAAATTATTTTTAATAGCTGAAAGTAGTTGGCTTTTCTGAACCTGTATTGAGAATGTGTAAGCATGACTCGGGACATCTGGGAATAAGGGAGAATAAAATGAGACACGCTTTTAAGGTTTGGAAGATTTAAAAACCTTTTGAGAAGAACCCAGAGCAATTTATTATAATTTGAGGCATGCCAAAACTATTGCAGAGAAACAATGTGAAGTAGCAGAGGGTGTGGCATGACTGCAGCCTCACTGTACCCAAGTTTAAAAGGAATGAACACTCAGAGCAGATTTCCAGTGGTGTGAGCACTGCAAAAGGAGCCAACCTGTCCGAAGGAAGCCACGCAGTCCCCGGTGCTGGAGCTGCTGCTGGAGCTCTCACTGTCCTTCCCCTGGCTCTCAGGCATCCCTGGGGATCACAGGAAATGGAATGACTGAAGAAACACGACTGACACTCCACAGGGAGACATGGCAAAAAGCTCATTCGAAATATCACACTGGTAAAAAAATATAAATGTGGTTTCTTTCCTTTTAGGTAAATGTGAAGGCACTGTACTACGCCAGAGCAGAAAAAAGAAAAGAATTCCCTCTTTTGGATCCTTCAGCACTGTCTTCCTGGAGCACTTTCAATATCTACCAATACTCTGATAAAAAGTAGGGACAGCTTTCTGAAACTTTCCTCAGGTATACCCTGACTTGTCAGTTTTATTTAGATTGCTGTCTGACTGTGCCCACCCTGCCCGGTGCTATAGGGTGCCACACAAACCATGTAGAGCTGAGAGCCACAGAACCTGCCACAACTGTAAGAAATGGTACCAATAATTCAGTAGATGGCACCCTTTTCCAAGCCAGTATCCAATCTGCCCAGCACTGCAGAGCCACTGCCCTGCTCTGGAGCAGCGGTCCTGGGAGATTGTGGACCCAGCTGTGCAGGGCTGCACAGCACTCCCAAGGAGCCCACAGAGATTATCTTTTATTGTTTTTGCAGTACATGAGCACAACCGATAGCCCAGCACTCAGACTTTTGCAGGCAATAGAAATACAAGACAAAATCAGACACACAGGAGAGCTGGAGATGTCAGAACAGTTTGAGAAATCCTGGAATCCTCAGCAGACAGCACAATCTGCCCGTCAGTCAGCACCTGGCTAGGAGTCTGCTTTGCTTATGCATTCCAGGTGTGGCACTCTTTAAACTGAGCTGTTTTTCCAGTCCCTAACAAGAAACCCAAAGTTCACTGAGGACTTGGCAACCAATTTTCAGAAAAAGGATACTGGTTCTTTCCTTGGCAAGTGTGAGCGCTGGCAATTATGCCAAGTGCAGCTAAAATTCTCCTTAATTTTGGTTGGCTAGAATTATTTCTCTTCAGTCCCAAACTTGTGCAGTGTTCATACACTTGAATGTGTTTCAATCAGAAGTTAGCAGCATTTGTAAATACATTTGGCTTGGAAAAGAGCAAACAGAAAGGAACATTACCAGGAGAAACACTTGTGATTTAAGCAGGCTATTTCCTCTGCTCAGCAAAGAGTTCATTGCATAGGGAGGGAGACAATTAGAGAGACATAAATAGTGTGTGTGGCCAAGGGAATTGAAATTTGAACAATACTGTTGCCTCCACTCACACCCCCAAGCTGCCTCAATCAGATCTTAATCACTGTGAGCCCTTGGGAAGAAACAAAGATTGAAATGTCACTTGCCTACAAACGCTATGACCAATTTATGCAAAGTAGGTGGGTGGCATTTTGATGCAAAATTGCTTGATACTGGTTTTAGTTAGAGTCCTTCAAGCTTTTCTATGGTGTGCACCATTATCAGTCTAAATTTAGTAGTCGGTATTTTCAAATATTCAAATTACGTGTGGATCCAGTCTGAGTGAAGCAGACCCAGGATGCCAGTTTAGTGTCAGGCTTTACCTGCAGGAGCAGCTTCAGCTGGGAGCCCTGTTCAAACCCTGCCCTCCCTCAGAGCAGTGTGGGGGTTTGCAGCTGGGAAGTGCAGCACAGCAAAGCCCTGTGCCTCAAAGAAATCATCTGAGCATGACAGAGTGACAGAACTTCGATACCAAAAATTATTGGAGTCGGAGCTGGGAAGGAGAGAAGTTAATTCTGCAGATGGAGCTATAAATCTATCTCTGTGCCAGAGCCAGGGAGGACACGGTGCTTCCATTCCTCACTGCAATATTGTTTCCTCACTGCCCTGCCCTCTCCCCACAATGTTTTAACTCACATGAAACATTAATGCTGAACAGATATAAACTATTGACTGGAGGGCCCAAGAGCCTCGGACACCCTCTGGGGCCAGGACTGTGATAGGAGGCTGCCTGACCCATTAACAAGTGTTAAAAAATGCCCTCTTTCTAAACCAGAAAGACTAAAAATTAGTTCAAATATGCATTTGAATACACAGGATGATAGAAGCAGTTTATCAGTTAAAAGGCAGCTAGGAATTATAATTTACTATCTCATGGCAATGGGACCATTATTTATCATTTACAGAGAATTCTTCTGGGTTTAGCTGGTAATGTTCTCAGGAAGTTTTCTTGTCACTGAGAAAGAGTCCACACAGGACTGGAGGTGCTGCACTGTGCTCCAAAACATTGCCTTGACACACTAGAGCAGGTAAAGAATCTTAACAGCTTTTACTACTACTGTATTTTAATCTTGTCTTTCAAAATTTGAACACATTAGGTACATAATCAGGAAAAGAAATCTCTGTTTTGGAAAATTGGATATTAATTTTCAACAGCTCTCTACATGTAGATATTTATTTGCATGGTGGTGAAATTGAGCACTGCTGAGAAAAACGTGTGTACACAAATTCCTGTGCAAGAAATAAACCAATCCTCCAGCACAGATAATCCTGAATTTAATCTGTTCAAGTATATCAACCACTGTGGGGCTACAGCAGCACCTTCCCCTGCCATGACTGTGTGGACACAACTTCTGATTTTCTAACATCCTCACACACCTTTCTATCCCACTGTCCATGACCCCCCACAGATTTACTGTGCTCCTAAATCATGTCTTTTCCTATCAGTTCCCCTGTGCCTTGACACATGTCCTGTGCTCCAGTCCTGTGGCAGGAATGCCAGTTCCCATTCCCCTCACTGGGAGGTGGATCAGGCAGTTTTGCATCACTTCAGAATAGTTTGCATACCATGCATTGTGCAAGCACCACAGCCTGCTCAGGAGAACACGGCTGTTCCCAGGAATTAATCACAGCATCCCACAGGCTAAGACACACTGGGAACATCCAGAGGGCTTTCAGTCATCCTCACCCTCTCTATCTGCTAAGCCTCCTTCACAGAGAGGTTTGGGCTGCTGAGTAAAAATCTTCAGCATTCTTCCAAAAAACGCAATTCCACTGAGCCCAGCAAGAGCAAACAGTTACACAGGCAGCAACAAGTGATTTGGCAGGCACTAAAGATAGTGCCACATACTTAACCTAAAGTTTATATTACTCTAAGAAAACATCCAAAAACTTTACAAGTTTTATATTTCTGTGGAGTGTTCTTTCCTCTGGGAACCCCAAACTATTTTATAAGTTGATTTACCTGTTACGCACAGGACACAGAGCTGAGGTACCTCTTTCAAGTGTTCCTAATTTAGATGTTTCTAATTTAGACAGGCCTGTGCTATCCCACAGTTTAAAAGGAGTGGAAAAGAGATGATGCAGTTGCTCGTGGAAAAGCTGCACACAACAGAACTCCCCCGTTTTGATTTCTGATATCAGCAGGTAAACAACCTTGAGAAAAGCAAGGTAATGTTCTGTTAACTGCAGCAGAAGGCAAAGATACTCACTGGCAGGTTAAACACGGAAATGCAGGGCAGCTCAGGAGTCTGGCTGTCTGCTGCAGACTGCAGCTGGCCTCTGGTGCTGACAGGACCCTTCTCATGCCCCTCACTCATTCAGGACACATTCTGTAGGAGCAAGAGGAAAAAAAAGTTATCACACAGCACGTTTGAACTCCCTGCAGCAGTTTAGATATATTTCCTTTCCAGGCATACAAGCACTGCTCTGACAATTCCTGCTCAGTTCTGTGTCAGGGGGACACCTCCGTGCAGTCCCCCTCATTCCACTGGGGTCTGGGGGGCTCCAAAACACAGCTGAACTCTCTGATTTACAGGCACTGCTGGGTTTACTCTTGGCATGTGTAGGGCCATGATCCTCCCTGCACTGAACAGACAACGCTAATTCTGGTTCCACTTTTTTAATACTTTTAATACAGGGTAAAGTTCTTCCTTCCTTACCTTTACACAATTTTGGGAGAATAACAGTGCATTTGTGGGGGTGTGTTTCTATCTAAGAATTTCTGGATACACCTAACACCTGGAACAAAGCCTACCTGGTCAATTCCTGCATTTTTGGAGCCCAGGCTGAGAGGTTCCTCACCCACTGAGCAGTTTCCAGTCACAGCAGGCTGTACCCAGCTGCCACAAGCTCACTGCATGTCCCTGTAACTGCTGGAAGCTGTTTAGGGGCTGCCTTCCCAAGAATTACACATCCAGCCCAAACTGCTTCATTTAGCACATATGGTGTTGTGTCTAGCCTGCATATTTTTCAAATTTTGCTGCTTATGTTTCCAAACATTTTCTTTAATAGCAGTGGTGTGTGTCAATTACCCCTTTGCTATGTAATTTTGTTTGTTTTCAAATTCAATGCCCATTGCAATTTTTGCCTTACAAGGGGTTCAAAAGTGTTTCAATAGTTCAAAATGCACCAACAGCATCCTAGGAAACAGGTCATTGCAAACAATTCTAAATTTGAAATGCATTTGCTTTCCAAGAACATAAATCCTGTTTAATTTCTCACATTACCTAATTCCTTTGCATTAACTTCACGACCCGCATAAAAATATTTCATTTAAGGGATTGACTGGTACTCCTGCACAAATAATCTTTCTGATATTACAAAAAAAAAAAAATCTTTATAACAATAAACAGTGACCAAGGGGTAGAACTGAACAAAAAGAGAAACAACTCCGTGATAGTAGTTTTTTTCCAGGTATGAAACAGTAACACTTCACAGTCACAAAATCAAAAGTGAACAATTTGCTCTTCAAGGAGTTTCACATCCTTGCAGGCAGAGTAAAAGAAAAGAGCTCGTTCTGGAGACCAGGCCAGGCAGGAATATTACTCAAATATCATAAATTATTTATGTGGGCACTTCTTTCTAAAAGCCTGTCAGATTGATTTATCACCACATCATTTATGTACAAGTGACTTCAGTCCTTGCTGGGCAGAGACAGCAGGGTTTTTAACCCAGGAGTGATGGTTTGGGACTGGCAGGGAGAAGCAGCCTGTCCAGTTGTGAGCAGAAAGCCTGCAGATTTCCCAAATGCAATTACCAGGCAAGAAATTAATCCAGCCTGGAAAGGAACTCGGTGAGCACCGTGGGAGATCTGTCAAACTGTGCAGAGTAAACCCACGGAGATCACAGGCACAGATGACACTGCTGGCAGCAAGGCCCCATTAAGATGACACACTAATTAAACTGGGATGAAAAACCTAAAGCTCTTAGGCTCTGTTTTGCTCCAGGTTGACACTTGCTTATTGCTAAATAGAAAATCATTTACACTTGAAATTGGCAGGATACTTGAGGCGTGGGCAAGCCCGTGTCTGTTTCCATCCTTCTGCCTTCTCAGCCAACAATGTAAGTATAAATTATCTCTTTTTTGGGGGATACCTTAGGCTTGAAAGAAGGGCTTAGATCCCATAGCACGCACTTTTGTACTCTAAATGATTCTACAGAAATTAATTTGAAACGGACCCTCCCCCCTGCAAGTTCAGGTTATTGAGATCTCAGTGGATATCACCCTGCCAGAGATCTGAATTATAATATAAATGTAATTATAATATAATATAAAAATGTAATAATATATTAATGTACAAAATATATGATATAGGTAATATCATGAAATAATGTAACATAAGGTAAGCTGTGTACATTACAAGAAGAATACTAATTTAAACAGTGATAATGTACATGTCAGTGTGTGGTTACTTGTGAGTCTGACAGACCTACCCCATTTGCCATGATCGCTGCTTCAGTGTCCCCCGGGAGGGGACTCAGGCAGTCAGTGCTGCTGTCGGCTCCTCACAGCCTGGAATCACAGCAAATCCAGCCCGAGGGATTCGGGGGGGGCTCAGCTGCCCGAGGTGCCCGAGGCTCCCTCAGCAACACCGGGCCGCCGAGGGGAGGCCCCGGTGTGTGCCGGGCTCGGTGCCCGGTTGTGTGCCCGGTTCGGTGCCCGATTCAGTGCCCGGTTGTGTGCCCGGTTGTGTGCCCGGTTAGTGCCCGGTCAGTGCCCGGTTGTGTGCCCGGTTAGTGCCCGG
>VXBR01007110.1:325648-354922 GCA_013400215.1 Cisticola juncidis | reverse complement strand
CGGGCCCGCGTCCTGCCGGGCACTGCTGGCGGCCGGGCGGGGCTCGGTCGTGCCTCGCACGGGCGGTCATTCCTGCTCTGCCCATTCGCCTTCCCGGCCGTGTTTTTCCGCCCCTCCTCACCGAGGCTGTCCTTGGGAAGCGCACGCTTTTATTACCTCCGTCACCTCACCCGAGGTGATGGTGAGCGCTGTCTTTGTGCCCAGACCTGGTGGCGGTGGTGGATGTTTTATGTTTTCTCTGTGAGCGCTGCCTGGCCAGTTTCGTGTATTTTACTGCATCTACTACGAGCCGGCGTCAGCTGACACGGTGCTTTGTTTCTGAGTGCTGCCATCCTGAAGCCTGTGTCAGGATTGCTGCTGCCCTCCCACATGTGTCTCGTTCGGTGCGAGCTCTGAGGGTTGGTCAGGAAGCGCCCGATTTATTTAATCTGGAATGCTGCGTGCGCCCTGGGAGTTTGATGTTATGGTTTGTGCTGATACGGTGTGGAATGGTTTAAAGGGAAGACCCAGTGGAAGTGGGAGAGACTGGGAGGTGCAAAGATATAAAGGAACACTTATGGAGGTGCTGGTGGTGGTGGGAAGGAGCAAGAAGCCGAGAGGATGAAAGCAAATGGATGAAACCAGAGTTGTTCTGAAGAACAGTGTGTGTTTTGCATTTTGTCCGAGCACGTTTTGGGAGCCACGCTCCGGTGTGCGGGGTGTTTGTAGGTGAATGGCTGTAGGTGAACAGTGTGTTGCCTCAGGTCCAACAGGCTGAAAGTTCCCTGCTTTGGCCGTGGGGCTGTGATCCTCGAACAATGGCCAGCTGGGCAGGGATGTCTGCAGCAGTCACCTCCGCCAGCTGCCTGCCCTGCTTTGCTCCCTGAGATTATTGCGTCTGCAGCCGTAGGTGGCTGCACACACCTCCTGAGCCTCAGCCTGACACGGGGCTGGAGTTTGTGTTGGGAGCTGCAGCGGCTCGGTGCGTGCCCCAATTCGGGGTCAGTCATGAGTCAGCACCCTCAGAGCCATTCCAAATGGGGTAAGAGAGAAATCACCGCCTTGCCTGTGCTGCTGTGACCAGAGTTGGTAGTAAAATAGGGGATTTTTTTCAGTAATGAAAGCAGTGATTATTTAGTTAACAGCTGTACTGAATGTAGTTCAGTTCTGGAAGCACGGTTCAGAACTTTATCACAGAACAGCAGTTCCCAGAATAGTCAAGTCTATGTCTACTATTACATCCAGAAATTTGGAATTATCTGAATCCATCAAGCTGCAAGAGGGGCTGCAGCTAGAGAAAGGTTGGGATCTGCTGAATGAAATCTGAATTTATCATAATCTTAGATATAATTTGAACTTCTTCCACCACTTCTGGGAAACCAATTTAACAGTAATTAAATCACTGCTGGGATGTTAGCAGAAGCCTAAACCGAAGAAAACCTGCTCTCTGGGCTATATTAAAGCATCATGTTTTTCATAACTTTTAGCATTCTTTTTGATCCTGTCATGAGCTTTTTTGAGATTCTGTTCACGTAACTTTTCATCTGTAATATGTGGCTAATGGCCTGATTAGCAAAAAAGGCAGGTTTGGTATTTATGTGGCCTATTCCCTTTTACTGAATTACAAATCTTGGTGATGAGAGAAACCCTGGCAGGTTTTTTTTGAGGGGGCTTTGGTATTTAGTGGGCTCCAATTTTTTTCTTTCCTTTCTTTGAATCTGCCAGTTTCTCAGTTCCTGGTAGCAGTTGTGTGCTGCTGTGTGAATAGAAATGTTTCACCATGCTGTCGTAACCAGTGTGTGATTCCTTGCTGCTATTCCTTACTTTGTGAAGCAGGATACTCTCCCATTGTTATCTCCCATCCCCTCACCCCTCTCTCTTTTCAAGCCTGTTCCTCTTTTGGGTGAGAGTTTTGTTACAACTCTTACCTGGCTAAGATACTTGGAGTGTTGTGTTATACTTGGAGTATCTGGCTTGTTTTAGCTGCGTATGATTTGGTCAGAAATGTAATTGTGGAGGGATGCATGTGGCTTTTTAAATAATGGATCTAAAGCCAGAGTGTGGGTTCTTGACCATTGCTGGCCACCCTGCTGCGAGAGGGTGGCCAGTGAGGCGAGGAGGGGTCTGTCCATTGCTGCCTTTGAGGCCAGGAGTTTAACTCTGGGCTGCTGTGTGGCAGGAGATCCCAGAAACTGCGGTGTGACTGAGCAGCAGGGGTGTTCCCTGCACGTGGGTTATGTCAATACCACAGCCTGGCGTTGTTGTCAGGGTGAGATGATGATGGAATTTCTGTGGCTGGAGCATGCTTTGCCTTGCCCGGTGGTGTTGCCCACGGTGACTTTAGGCTGGCTGGCTGCATGGGTTCACTGTGCTTCTAGGCATTTCTGGCCTTCTGAAATACCTTTAGTGCTCCTAACATTTTTTTTCCTGCTTTTGGGAAGTGGGTCGCTGGTTGCATGCCACCTGTGGGAAAGAGAGACAGCCATGGATGCAAACATGTAGTATTTACTGACTTTATACTCTACAGTGAGCCTGTAAACTCTTTAGGCATACAGTGACAGAAAATTAACATCCACAGGTCTTCAATCTTCTAGATAATTAGAGAAGTTAGAGTTAATTTAATCAGTTTATCCCTGGGAAGTGATGTGTGTGATGTGATATGTTGATGTTCTGATACCTGTTGTTTCTGAGATAGCCAGGACACTCAGAGTGCTTCAATAACCCATCAGAAGCTTTAAGCATCAGCACCTCGTTAGCTAGAAGTCTTCCAATCCTTTTCCATGTAGCCTCCCACGGGCAGCTCCACACAGCTCTGGCTCTTTCTCTCCTTCTTCTCCCTTCCTTCTGCAGTTCCAGCTGGCTCCTTCCTGTCCCCTGTACAACATCTGACCCTTCCTGTCCCTCTCACACCCTCCTGTCCCTCCTCACAGCAGGGCCAGCAGACCCCACTGCCTCTCCACCAGCAAACTCATCTTTATCACACCCACAGTGTGAGGGCCAGGCTGTCCCCACTCTTGGATAATTAACACATCTACAATATGTCAAGGGCAAGATTGCCATCAGCACCATCTCCATCTGTCTCCCCACAATCTGTCTCCCCACACGTACCTGTTGCTTTTTGTGTTTTGCCATTATAAGTGGCACATGATGATTTTTTTCTTCACATCTGCTTTAAATTTAGAGAGTTGTAATTCCATCATAGTCACTGCACAAAAGAAATCCTGGTGCACATAGCCAGACTCCCTACACATGAGCAAATAAAGGTTTAGCTGAAATATATGTATTTATAATAATAAGCCTTTTTTTGTGTGTGGTCTTGTTTTTTGGGAAAGAAGATAGAAAGGAATGGAACTGTGATAGTATCAGCAGACCCTTTATGCTGCTGTCAAGACTTAAGGGTGTTCTAAGAAACAAAACTTGATGTCAGTTAAAGCTGCTTTTGCAAAGTGCTGTAGAGCAGAACAGTGCATGTGCTGTGTTATTTCTTCATTGTTGAGTAAGTAGATCCCATGAAAAGAATTGTGTACTTGTGGGGAAGAAATTAACTCGAAAACTGATGAATGAGTATTTCTGGCTCTCATTTACAGATTTGCAGGTGGTGTTTGCTGGATGGATACCTTGTAGGAATGGGAAACAGACAAGTGTGTAAAAAGGACAGGGAATCAAGATGTTTCCATGTTCTTTGGTGCCTTAAAGTGTATGGGTGTCGTTTCTGCCAACCTTTCAGGTGTAAAAAGTGTTTAACAGGAATGTCACTTTCTGTTTAGAAACAAAACGCTCCCTTGGCAAATGAATGCTGCTTTTTCCCCAAAACTGTTAGGGTCAGGGTTGATGACCTGTCTTTTACAAAACATATTTTTTAATATGTCAAAGTCACCTGAAGAATGTTGGGGGTTTCTGAGATGCTTTTCTGGGAAGATTGCTCTGTCTGTGTTTATCGGGGGAATGTATCGATTCACGTTTTGTGTTTGGTGAGACCGAACAAAGGCTCTGTTACTGACAGGAACCTGGCAGATGTGCAAGTAGGTGAACTTAATTAAAAAAATACAGAACAAACAGCACCATCCCCCTAGCTTTTGAAAAGGATTGGATATAAACAGATGGCAGTGCTTCAGCATTTATTTATGTGCTCTTTAGGAAAGAGAATCAATCCTAATGTGAACTGTTACTTTTTTGTCTGACTTCTGTCTTAATTTCATTCATCCTTTTTGCTTTCTTGCTGTCAAGGCCACAAGGACATTTTGATAAACAACCCTGAATTCCATGGGTTCAATGTCTTGTGTCCAGTGCAGTGTCCAAAATAAACTTTTTTCTATCCTTTTTGTGTGTAATAGTAATTAATTTAATGTGAAAAGTAGTGAGCCTTCTTACCTTCCAAAACTAGTCAAACCTAAGATCCACAAAACAGCCCTAAGAGACAGAGGCTTCACACTTTTTATATAAAGTAACGTAGCAGCCACAGGTTTTGTAACTGTGATGTGGACTAGGAGGTAACAGGAATTCATTTTTTCTCTTGGTTAGTACACCTCTAAGTTGTGAATCATGTCAATTCTCTCATATTTGGATTCCTAGCAGGGTTTTATTGGAATGTAAGCTTTTCTTTTTTTGGAATTCCATCTTTCCTGCCTATCCTGCCCTCTGTTGTGTCTACTCTGCAGTCTCTGTCCTGCTGTTTAATCCAGACATACTTATTTGCCATTAACTATCCGGGTGTGAATTATGCAAATGGCAACAATTGCTACCTCTGTTAATGAAGTGTAACGTGTCTGCTCCAGTCCTTTATCAGATTAAGATGCCTCTCTGAAGGCTGACTTTGCTTTTATTGGGACACTGACATTCAAAGCTTTCCTTGTGCACCAGGAGTCGGTGTGGCAGGGAGGTTCTGTCACAGGATCCGTGACAGGATCAGCTCCCTCCTGCTGCTGGGAGCCTCTGGAGGGTCCCTGTGCTGGGAGATGCCCTTGCCTGCTTGCTCTGTCCCATTCCTGACCACCAGGCAGGGATGCTGTTAAGGAATTGTCTCCATAGATGTTGCACTTTGTCAGCTGGTGCCCCTCCTGAACAGAAATTGCAGCAAAGAAATTCACAGGACTTGCTGGAGCCTGCAGGAGTTACTCTGAAATTCTTTTTGTTTCAAAAACGTAGGCTGGATTTTCCCTGTATTTCTGCAGCATGTTGGAGTGTATTTGGTTGCTTGCTTACCTTGAAGTAGCTAATGTGCTATTAATGATTGTCTTGGAGTAGTGGGGGACATGAAAGGCATTATTAATTTATGTCAGAGAGATCCTCCAGAGGCTAACAGAACTTTTAATGAATCTTCTGGCTTCTGTCAGCTGTAGCCAGGAACACCTGCCCTCGGAGGCACTGGTTCACAAAAAATAATAGGTGTAGGGCTGAGTGTGGCAGCACTGCTAAACACATCTCCTTTTATTGGATTCGTCATACTGAAGTTTGCTGTTCAGGTGATCCCTCCAGAATTTCTGACATTTCTGCTATGCCCAAATACAGCTTTTACTGAAAACCACAGGATCTTCTGACAGGACTGGTGTTCCTGTTCCTGCCCTCTCTCATGCCATAATTGCCTTACAAGTAAATCCCCATGAAGGTGTGCATTTTTACTGTTACTTTTTGTTTTTACTGTTTTTGTTTTACTGTTGTTCTCGCATGCCAGGTCCTGATCCTATTGCCGGATTATGAACATTTTCCACAGTTAATGGTGTCTGTCTCTCTTTTTGGACGGTCACCGCTGAGCCAAGAAGACTTTTTTCTTAACTGGCACTTCAAGAAGGATGTGATGTTTAATGTATTTTAAAATTTTTATGCAGAAAATGTGTTCACAACTGTCCTTTTCCAAACCTTTCTCTTCAATATGGTGTACTTGTTGCCTGTTCTTTTTCTGATAGTCCTTCCTACAAGTGTTTCCATAATCACATAGATAGCATTTTCAACTTATGCTATAGCAGGTCAGGTCTTTGTGCAGTAGAGCTGTTATGCTAATTTAAATATATAGAAACATACATTTAAATTTTTTACTTGGGCTGATGTGATTTTTTTTTTAATTTGGCTTGCATATAGGATGCTCTTTGAAGTTTTTGTTCTCTTAATTAACAGCAAATGAGAATTCTGTTTCATAATTGTAAAGTTCTGCAAGCCATCTTGAAAAAAAAATGGTTTAGCACTGGCTTTGGCTGTTTAGGTT
The DNA here is from genome assembly GCA_013400215.1 of Cisticola juncidis. Lineage (NCBI taxonomy): Eukaryota > Metazoa > Chordata > Aves > Passeriformes > Cisticolidae > Cisticola > Cisticola juncidis. The sequence goes on along the minus strand of VXBR01007110.1, from coordinate 348,744 downwards.
TTTTAAGCTCTTTGTGTTGGGAATGTCTCTTTTTTTTTTTTTTTTTTTTTTTTTTTTTTTTTTTTTTTTGTAATCTTGGGTAAGGGTTCCTATATAGGCAGAAAAAGCCAAGGTTTTTGAAATCTACAGGAAAATTTGCCAAGGGAAGATGGTTAGTACATTCAGTACATTCACAGTTGGACATTGTTCCTTATGGTTACCACTGTCTTGTAGAGTTAAGGGATGATTTATTTGTGACTAAATTTAGTCTTAGTAGAAGAGGAAAATAGTAACAGTGCTGCATGTTGGCCACATGAAAGATAAGAGACCATACTTGTGAGATTCCAGTAAAATGCTGATGTGGCTCAAAATATTGAAAAACTAACTTCTGGTTATGATGTTATCTAAAAGAAATCTTCCATATACTTTTGCTGGGATTCTGGGAGGGAAACTGGAATTCTTTCTTTTTTCTGATTAATTGGTATTGCAAAAAAGAAAAGATTTTTTTTTTGGTCACTTCCCTCACTTGGCTGTTTTCATGGTGAAAGATTTTTTTTCTTGGTGTGAATTGTATTAATATCTGCTTCTACAGCAAAGTGATATGGTCAATGATAAATGCTATCAGGAAAAAAATGGGGAAAAAATGAAAGAGTTAAGATCTAGCTTGTAATTTTTTTTTCATCTTGATCTGTAGCAAATCTGTGTCAGTGGAAATATTGAAACTGGCTGCATGCGTGGAAGAATGTATTTAGTTAATAGCTGGAATAGTCACAATTTTAAAGTCTAACAATAGTGTAGTGAAAGTCATCATTTCAAGAAAAATACTGGAGGGTTATGTTTGCTTGCTTTCAAAGACAAGTTTTCATTTAATCTGCTGCTTGTGAGTGCAGTGTAGTGCATGGCAGCAGCAGCAGAGCCCTTCCCCTGAGCTCCAGCTGTGCCAGCTCTGGGAATCCTTCCCATGCCCTGATCAGCCGCTCATTCCAGCCCTGGGCTGTCAGAGCTGGGGATGTTCGGTGTTTCTGGAGCGGAGTGAGCACAGCCTGGTGTTTGCAGCTCTGGGAGAGCTGCCCAAAGAAAGGCACCGCTGCAGCGAGGGACAGGCACCGCTGCAGCCTCGGAGCTGCGTTTCTCTCAGGGGAGCAGGCACTTCCAGCCGGTGGAAAGTGTGCAGAGTTTACCGAAATGTTTGCTGATTCAAGGAGAAGGCAGTTCTCCACGGCAGATGTTCCATGCTGAGTGTGAGGAACTCTTTAGAATTACCTAAAACCTTTGAGCTCCGCTGGTGTGTTAAGGGCTTTACCAGGTGATGCTTCTGTGTGCAATGGTGATGTAGTTCCAGCAGTTTTTAAACTTTGTGGGTTTGGGGGGATGTCCTTTAACTTCACATAATTCTAATCTTTTGGTTCAAGTTAAACTCACCCAAAGCTGTTAATGATTGTTTGCCCTGATTTACTGTGGTGAGCTTTTAGCAAGTGAATTAAGTGCTGTGATTTGGATTAATTTTCAAGAGAATCCTAATGAATGCGGGCTCTTGGTGGAATGTACTTTACGCAGTGTCTAAGAAATTGTATCTGACTTGTTTTGAGTGCTCAAGTGGTGTCACAGCACCATTTTTAGCATTTTGATATCTCAAACAGTGAGGCCAATCTGAAATAGCCTTTCTGTTTGGAAGTAGTGTTTTTCTTCCAGATCTGGGGCACAGTGTCTTGCTTATTGAAGCAACTTCAGTGAACACTATAGACTTCGCTGCATAGTTTATATTTCTGTACTGTTTTGCATAAGGAAATGTAGTTGCAATAGAAGAAATGTAACTTGTATTAAAAGAATACATCTGTAGGTGTTACTTTGGCAGATAATTTCAGTTAATGCTGGTGGCTGTTTTTCCTTGGCTGGTCTTCTTTTACATATGTGCTCTAAAATATTCTGTAGCAATATTGTTGCTGGCTTTTCTTGTCTTTTAAAGAACCCGGAGGGAGCACTTGAACATCTTGAGAACTGCTCACAGAACAGTATCGATCTTCATAAGCTTTGTAAAATTCCTCATGCCTTGTATCTTCTATGAAATTGAGTGAAGTTGATGAAATGCTGCCTTGCCCTGACCTTGTTTGCCATTTAAAGCCTAAGGTTAAGCTAAACATTTTGAAACTGTTTCTTGTTGTATCTTTTCCTATATTAAGTCATTCTGAAAGGAAAAAAATGCTTTATCTTTTCTCCCGGATTTTACTTTTTCTTTCTATCAATTTCCAGCAGTTTTTGCAATAATATTTTTTGTTCTCTTACTTCCACCTGCTTGCACTGTTTCTACAATTTCCTTTTTAAGTGTATCCCTGTTTTAAACCTTATCTTTAACCTGTTTGCTCAGTTATTATCTCCCAAACATCCTGGTTTGGAGACATTTATTCCTAATATCTGGCAAACCTGACTTCTGAGCAGAAGGGGCAGGTAGATGATAGCTGGTGTGAAAGGCAAGATGTTGGGATATATAAAATGCTGCTGCTCTTTGGACACTGGCCGGATTCTTTCATCTGATGGGATCGGGAGTGTTTCAGTATTCCAGTTTTGATTTCAGTTGAGCCCAGCAGTAACATGAAATAGTTTACACAGGAAAAAAACAGTGGGGAAAAAAAGTGAGACCTGTGTAGTGGGATAAGTTTTACAGTGCAGTAAAGTTACATTCTTGCTTCTCTGCTCGATCTTGGCTATTACCTGTGATCCCAACCCAGAGTCACTCTGCTAGAGTTTCCTGCCAGCACTTGTACTACAGCATCATATTGCACTGCAAAAATAAGGAATTCTGTTGCATAAATACCAGAGGCTGTATTTAAAGAAAAAGCAGGGGGGAGAAGGAACAGCAACAGGATGATGTCGTACTGTTCTGTGTTTTAAGAGGTCCCTGCTGGTGAAATATTATTTAATGGAATTAATCTCAGCTGGTTATGAGAATATTTCAGTTGAAATAATTTCTTACCTGAACAGAGATTTAAGTTAAATTTAGTTTGAGAGAAAATAGGAGTCTAGAACCAGTTTTCAGTGGAGCTGTGATTCTCTTGTTCCTCTTAACCTTGCGGGTCTGATTGCTGGGTCATTGCTCCTCTTTCAATTTGCATCTGTGCTTGCTTAAGTTTAGTGGTCAGTAATGATTTCATGATTATTGTTAGTTTTGGTTCTGATTTCTTCATTTGGAGTGGGGCTGACAGCAGTGCTGAGGAACCTGCTGGTTCATCATGGTCAGAGTCATTCCAGTCTGTCCTGCCTTCCCATTTGCAGGACGGTTTCACTGCTCAAGGGTTTAGAAACTGAGTCCTATGGGAGCCAGCAGTGATTGAAGGGAAGATACACTACTGAGTGGTTTTAGAATTTTGATTCTGTCTTACTCACAAGGGTAATAGGTGAAGCATTAAGGCCAGTTAGAAACAGGAGGATTAGATGACACCTGAAGGGTTTTGTCATGGCAAACAAAATTATGGCTTGAAGACTGATGGATTCGCTTTTCCTTCGCTCTTCACTGTGATAGTATAACAATAGAAAAGCAAGAATAGAAGGGGGTTTTGAGTTTAAATATAAGGGTTTAAATAAAACATTGCGCTTTTTTTATTAGGAAGAATTGAAAAATGCTGGAGAAGTATAATTATAGTAGAATATATTATAATGTGGGACAAACACTTGGTGATAAACTAGGTATTTAATGTGCTGTTTTTATTGATCTAGATTTTAACATGTTATTTTTATCGATACAGATATGGTCGTGAGCATCGCGAGCACATGACTTCCGAGATGGACAGCCGGAGGTGTTGCAGGTTGTGACTGGCCTTACACTGAGTCTCTAACACTGCAGAGCGTAGCAGGAGCTGTCCCACTGCCGGATTTCGCCTCTCCNCTGAACGCCGCCTACGCCACCTCCGGGCCCATGTACCTGAGCGACCACGAGAACGTGGGGGCCGACACCCCCAAGAGCACCATGACCCTGGGCCGCTCCGGGGGCCGGCTGCCCTACGGCGTGCGCATGACGGCCATGGGCAGCAGCCCCAACATCGCCAGCAGCGGCGTGGCCAGCGACACCATCGCCTTCGGGGAGCACCACCTGCCCCCCGTGAGCATGGCATCCACCGTGCCGCACTCCCTGCGCCAGGCCAGGGACAACACCATCATGGACCTGCAGACACAGCTCAAGGAGGTGCTGAGGGAGAACGACCTGCTCCGCAAGGACGTGGAGGTGAAGGAGAGCAAGCTGAGCTCCTCCATGAACAGCATCAAGACCTTCTGGAGTCCCGAGCTGAAAAAGGAGAGAGCTCTGAGGAAGGATGAAGCTTCAAAAATCACCATTTGGAAGGAACAGTACAGAGTTTTGCAAGAAGAAAACCAGGTTTGTCATCTAAAGTTGTTGCTGTGTTAGTGTGATAGCATGATTAAATTACTTTAAGCATCTTGCATGTTACCATAAGCTGCTAAATTAGGTTGGGGCTGTTCTTGGGTAGTTGTTGTGGGTAAGATGTGTTTTCAACTTGCGAGCCTGTTTTTAGATGTTTCTTGTCAGACTTCTAAACTACTTTGAGTGCTCATTTGTCCTTGGCTGTCATGTGAGTTTTTTCCCCTAGGACTGATAGTAACCACTTGGTTTCCTTGTGGAAGTATTTATTCTGTTCCTAATTAATATTTCTGTGCTGTTTACCTCCTGAAGTGTTCTCTGAGATGCAGAATGTACTAACTGCTGACCCCCAGGGTAACTGTGCTGTTGCTGAATGTTGACAGATTGCCACTAAAAACAAAGTTAAAGTTACACTCATTGGTATTTAGAGTTAAAACCTCCAGACCTGCAGTTTTCACAAACAGATATAAATTGTGCTCTTGGCTACATTTAAATAACACTGTTTAATACATACTTGTCATTCTTTTGTCATAAACTGTGCCTATCTTGTTATACGACTGTCCTAAAGCACCCTGCAGGTTTTATTTTGTGGTAGTCTAGCCAGTTAGAGGCAGAAGAACAGAGATTCTCAGGTGTCTAGGTCTTTGGTCTTGTGCATCCTAAAAGCATCTCCAAATTAAAATAAAACTCAGAGGCTGATTAAAATTGAGGTATCTTTGTAGTCAGCCCTACTGATTAAAAGCTTTCCTAAAGTTCTCCCACCTAGACCTCCTTTCTTAGTCCTGAAGTAAATATTTGTCTTTGAATGAGTGTCCTCCTGTTTGGTTATTTCGGGCCAAATGTGAGTTCAACACCTCTCTGGTCCATCAGGTAAAAAACCTCACTATTCTTGTGGGAGGCAGACCCAGTGTCCCACTCCAGAAGTTCCCTGAAATTTAAGTCAGCTTTCATCATGACAAGATTACTTTCCCTATTGAGCTTTTGAAGTATCCCAGCACATTTAATGAAAGTTTCCCTAATTCAGATGTGACCATGTTCTGGTAGCTTTTAAGGTGTAGTTGCTATTTTAGGCAATGCTTTTTGTAAGATTGCTTTAGGAGGTGAGGGAGAGAGGGAAATTCTGGAAGAAAAGGGTGGTGCTGGTAGTGTTTGTTGTACTCTACTTCCAGGTACCCTGTCTGAAATAGTAAATTCCTTTTGGTTGTGATTAGTCTACTGCACTGAACCTGCCTGCAATTTTCTTTTCACTTTTTAAAGAGCTTGATTTGAGGAATGTAAGTTGCTGTTCCAGAGCTAGTATGAAATCATTTAATGAACTTGTCATTTAGCTTTATGGCTGTATTCCTACCAAATGGCAAATATCACAACACGGGACTTGTTAAGGTGTGTGACACTTTGTCTTCATTTACTTTTGTCATCTTGGAATGCAGGAAACCTGAAGTTAAATAATTTTTATTGCAAAGGTAGGATTTCTTTAGAAGCACTAATGTAATAAAAAATTTAGTTATAATGGTGTAGTACCAGGATAACAAATATCTGGAATACCAATCACTCAGCTTTTCTGGTGTTCTTTATATTTCAGTCACAGGTAAGTCTTTTAATTCTTAAATTCTTTTCAGTTTTGGTCCTGTTTTCATATTGAAGAGACTGTCTTGGAATACAATGACATTTTTTCTGAATCAGTTTTGAAGTTTGAGGATGCCTTGGAAATCTTGCAAGAAAAATGCCACAAATATATGGTTTAGAATGGATTAAGCTATCAGTAAATATGAATACATTAGAGAACAGTGATTTCTCTATCTTAGATTTTTTTTCTTTCCTTTATCCCCTAATTAAACATTTACAAATGTTTCTAGGCTGCTGTTCTCCAGACAATCACTGTAATTACTACCACACTGGTAGAATTGTGTAACTTTGGTCCAAAAGTAAGAAGGGTGCATTTTAAAAGTAAAGCGATATTTTTGCATTGAGCTGTAAAAACTAAGAATGCTAATTAATAGCATTATAGTTAGGTAACAGTGTCTTCTAATTAAATTCTGAATTAATTGTGTCTTCTATAGCCTTTTGGAGTTGGTCACTTCAGCCTTTTATGTGGAAGATCAGTTTAATAGGATTTTCTGTAATTAAACAGACTGCTCTGTTTAGACTCTGAACCAGGAATTTCCCAGATGTGTTGGGGGACCAGAAAATATCATTTCCCCTTGAGCCTCCTTCTAAAATGAGTTCCAGTATAATTGCAGGGACTGAAGTTTTAGACTTATTTTTGAGTATTTCAGCACATCACTTCTAAAAAAGACCTGTTGTACGTGTGGTACTTGTGCTTTATATAAAGTTTATCTCAGAGCAGTTGTATTGTTAAAAGTGGGCTCAGCTGATGGAGCCAAGATGGGCTGACTCATGCCATTGCCTGAGAGTCACCTCAGTCCCTTTCCTGTGGTCAGGCTCTTTATTCCTCTGCACACACTTGATTGTCCCTGACTGTATTGCTGTTTTTGTCCCCTGTTGCTGTTCTTGTCCCCTTAGCCTGAGTGAGTGAATTCCCCCTGGGTTTGGGAGATGTTAAAGGTCCCTGACAATGTGAGCCCTGGCTGATTGCTACCACAGCCTTCTGACCAGTGGCTCTGAGTTTTCTTCTCCTGTTCCTTGGGAATGTGTCCAAATAGATGTCTTGCTTATTGATTTCCAGGAGATTTTCTGGGTTCAGTGAAGCCCAGAGAGTGAGTGGGGAGATAAAGAGTGTGCTGCCTGTCCTGAGCAGTCCCAGCCCTGTGGCTGCCCTCTGAGGGCAGTAGGCAGGAGGGATATCTTGGATATAATCCTGAGCATGCCATGCATGTGCCCTCTGTAGCTGTTGCATGGGTGGGCAGTCCTGCAGCCTTGCCCAGCTGTGGCACAGCTGGATTCAGCAGCTGCTCTGACAGATGTTGCAGCTGGGGCGTGGAGCTTCATTTTCATCCTTTGGTACTGCAGAGACAGAAAACCCTTCTTTTCAGAAATGGGGAATGTCATTGGAAGCTCACTTGGAAGAGCTCAGAACTAACCATGGGAAGTATTCCTGTAGTTAACACAGACTCTTGGAAAAACCTGGCAGTTTCCAGTGCAGTGTTAACCAATCATTCCTTGCAGGAAGCCCAGAGGAGAGTGCAAATGATTGCTCAGTTATGCAAACCCATGCATATTCAAGGAGGAATTGATGAAACCAATAAACTGGAGCTTGGTTTTGGCATGGCATCACTCTCTTCAGCATGCTTTAGTGGGAGCTGTATTTTTCTGAGTTGAAAAATATTTTTTTTTAGTGAGTGTGGTTTAAAGTTTCCCTGGAAACCTCTTCATCAGAAGCCAGAAGAGGAAAGGAAAGACAGTGGATACGTTTTGCACCACGACAGAAATAATTTGCCTAAAAACTGGGCAGTGGTGGGGTGCTGTGAAACTCAAGGACAAAAAGATTCCTCTCAGTTGAAATTTGCTTATGACAAGGTGATTGTGCCTTAAAATAAGCAGTGCAATGCAAATTTGATGTCTAACACCCTGCATTGAAATGTCCCACATTTGACTGATCTACTTTTAAGATCAGATTTATGTTTCAGCTAAAACAGTGTGGTACTGCTGAAAACATCTTTTTACTTTGATGCATTTCTGTGGTCTTCTTGTGGTCACAGACCTTGGATGTCTGAGTCAGAGAGTTTAACCAAGAAAATATTTCTGAAAGGAATTTCACCTGGCTTGGGGTGAGCACTTGAAGAACATTGTACTTTATTGTGATGGCTGTATTCCAGCGTTTCACCAGCATTCTCCAGCAGTATTTTCCATTTCTTTGTAGTGTGTAATGAGCATCTCACTTTTGAAAATGTAGTTGTCCATGTGTTAACCTCTTAAAAGCATTGGGTGCTGCTTATAAGCCTGGCAGAACTTCCCATGAGTCCATTCTTTCTCTGGAAATCAGACTGATTCTCACTTCTTCAGTGGTGCTTTTTTTTAGATTATGTATTACAAAAATTTTTGGTATGTCTTAGTGCTGTGTCATTCTATTACTAGCCCCATTTCTATACTGACCCAACTTGGTTATTAGTTGATAGAAAACGAAACTTTCTTCTACTCTAGGTGTTCAGTTGTGCAATCTGTGGTTCCATGGGCATTGCTTAAGGTATTCTCTGTATCCCAGAGCGTTGCCTTTGAGTAATTCCTTCAATGGCAGATGCCTGTTGGCTCTCTAGAATTCTGCCAGCTTTAAGGTTCCTGCTGTCTTTCCCCAGCTGCAGCATGAAACTGTAATTCAGTTCTCTTTCAGAATAAGGCAGCACTACCTCCTCCTGGGTGCTTGGGGTCTGAAGCATTTATCAGGTTTAGCACTTTGTAAGGACCTCAGAGATGTCATGTGATCACCCAAGCACACCCCCTTCGTTCTGTCTCTTTTTCAGTTCTGTAAGGAAATAAAACAAGACATTTTGTGGTTATCCATATTCCCCAAGGCTCCTTCTGTCCTGTGATTCCTGTTGAGGTGGGATCTAATACCTTGGGCTGCTTTGTGCTGTAGCTTAGGCTGAACAGCTGCTCTGCACTTGATCCATTGAACACACAAGGGGAATTGGACCTTAAAAGCAGCTTGGACTAAAACAGGTGACGTCAGTGGTGCTGGTGAACTTAGTAGTCTCACTGTGCTTTTTTTGCAGTTAAGCTGGAGCAGGGATTAGTTCAAATTCTGCAGAACTTAGAGCAGGCTCTTTGTGCTATAATTCTTTCCCTAATACGTATTGAGTCTGTTCAGATGTTACACTCCTAACGAGGGTGGCAGTGTGTTATTCCACCATTTGGTGTTTATACTCCTGAGAAGTCTTGTCTGTGGTGCTGTATTTCTCTAGAAGACATTGTTCCTTTCAGCATTGTCCTGTTTGTGGTGGTTGATTTTTCCCTTAAGTGTTCTTGCTTTCTAAAGGATGAACTAGGTGGGTTGAAACTGTGTAAGGCTTCCTCTTTCTCACTCCCCCAGTGAACAGTTAACAGTGATGGATGATGGCAGCAGTGCAGAGGTGCTCCTACATTACAGGTAATTCCTGCTGATGTTCCAGCTTTCCAGTGCCAAATCCAGCATTCTCATGTGTCAGTCTTACTGCACCTGGTACTGATTTAAGTAGAAAGGAGAGGAGCACTTCAGATGAAACTGCCAGGCCATGAAAGAAAAGGTTGTAGTTGTGCTGGTCTTATGTTCATCTTTGAGGTATGCCTCCAGGACCAAAAACTGAAATAAAGCCTTTTTTAACTCTTTTCAGTTTGGTGGTGCCAGGACGCCTCAGAGATTTGAAGCTGGTCAGCAGAGTGGGCCACCATGACTAACCTGTTGGAAAGAACAGAATTTTTTTCAGCAAAGTAGATTTCTGGATACTGTTACTAAGACTTTAGGAAGACAGAGGAACTTTTGTATTAAGGATAGATATTTGTATATATGAGATAAAAGCTAGAGACCAAAAGAGTTTAGAGGGACATTTCTGTACTCTGGAAGTAGTAAGTGTGTTGGATAACTTGTGAAGAGCAGTCATGCCAGCAATCTGAACTCCTAATTGAAGAAAGAAACATTGTGAAACAACACTTCAGGCTCAGCTGGCAGAAGGGGAATAAGGGAATAAACGTGATGGTGCTCTAGCTATTCCAGTATAGAACTCCTTGGATATATTTTCTGTACACCCTCGTGTTCAGTGAGACAGAAGTGTTTCCAGTGGTGACTTGTGATTTGAGATCCTCAACAGAAATCAAATTTCAACTGCTTGCCAGCAGGTAGCACAGCTATTGAGGATTACACTTTTTTTTTCCTTCAATGGATAATGCTTTGTAGTTCTTCTGTATAATTTTTTTACATACTCCGTTGAAACCACAGAAAAATGGCTGCATCTGCTAAATGTAGTGGATCATAATTGTATCTCCATTTTTTGTCTGAGGATAACAATCAGTAGACCTTGAAAAGAAAATCTTTTCAGCAAAACTTAGTTTCATAACCCACAAGGTCTACATAATTATGTTTTTGCACAGTATTTCCAGATTGATATTGGTTTTCTTGGAAAGGTCAGAGTCACCATCTGTAGTGGAAAAAATACAAGGACAAAGTGTATTTAGTTTCCTTCTGTGGAGACACCAGTTGTTCTATCTAAGTGATTTGCTGAGTGCTTGCGGTAGCAGCACCTTGGAGCAAAAAGGGGGTGTTGGGTTGGATTGGCAGCCTTGGGAAGCAGGATTTGCAAAGTGCCATTGGAACTGAGAGATCACTGTAAGTCACCAAAAACCTCCTTCATCTAGTGATGATTCTGCTTCCAAAGAATATTAAATAGTCTGTCTTCCCTTAATTATCCTGAGAGGACTTTTTTTTTCCCCTATTAATAACCTTGGATTAAACACTGAAAGCTTCAGTGCTGTTTGGGGGAAATTGAGGCTTTCCAATATACATCATGTTTTGCAATTGCTAAGGCAGTATTGACATTTATACCATAAAGAAAAGAAAGGAAGCTTCTTCTGTCAATATCTAGATCAGTATTTGAAGAGATCTCATGATAGCCCAGATTTTATTAGTTGACCTCCATTAAGAAACCTTCTTAGGGATTCACCCCAGGAAAAAATTGTATTCTTTAAAGAAGAAACAACCCACAACACCAAACCCCAAAACCAACCAATCACAAAAAGAACCCCCAACCCCCCAAAAGCATAAAATAGTCTTGTATTGCATGTGTGCTCCCCAAAATGAGTGTGACCAATGCCAAAATCCTGGCACAGAACACTGTGATGGCTTTTTCTAGTGACCATTGCTTTACAAATCAGAGGAGTTGAACTTATGTACAACAGTTACAGGAATAAATACCATGTGACTGCCTTCTTCAGTTTAATTTTAGCAGCCTCGTTTGTTAACTGGAATGCTAAGTAATGTACAGTCATCAGGAAACCTAAAGAGCTTCATGCTTGCTGCTTTTAAGCTGTTTGTTGAGCTGTATACAAGGTTTTAAAATTAATTTATGTACTACTTCTTATTCCTGTTGCTATTTAAATGATTGAAGTGTGTGAGCAGTGGGCTGCTCTTGCTCTTCCCTGGGTGGGAGCTACTGGTCCAGGATCCCCCTAAAACAGAGGGGAAAATGTAGCGCTTGCTGCTGTGTGCTGCATGGAATTCCTGTTAAGGATTGCTTTTAAACTCAAATGACTGTTATCACTATTTTGGAAAATAAACAGGAGAAGCCAGCAAGGATGAGCAACTGGTTGGAGGCAGTTAGGTTCCTGCAGAATCTGATTTCACAACATCAGGAGGAGTTTGAAGGCAGGGTGTGGATTTCTGACCATCTCAGGCCGTTCACTGCAAGCAGGCAGAATAACAGCAGGTCATGGGGTGGTGACTTTTTGAATTTCAGGTGTAACACAAAATACACTTTTTATGGAGGGAGGAAGGAGGGGATGGAGATCAGCTCTCCAGTATATTTTCCAGTGCTTTGTGAATGTGGCAGAGAGGGAAAGAATAAATTTTACTTGAAGGTGCTTTGTTGAATGCCTGTTCCTCTATGATCTCTGCATTGTAATCAGGTTCTGTAGTGTGTTATGCATTTCTGTTTCTGCACTGGGACCCCCTCCTGCTTCCTCCCTTCTCCTGCCCCTTCCCCTGCTTCAGAGGGCTGCAGAGAGAAGCAGGGTGACAGCCAGGCTTTGGAAACACAAGCAAGTAATAAATGAAGTCCAGAATGCAGCCTCACTGGTGTCTGTATCCAATGCATTTTTCCTGGGCAGTCCATGTGGTGTCCTCGAGTTCCCAGAGCAGCCCTGTGGAGGAGCAGGCACCACTGAGGGCTCTCACTGCCTGAAACATCTCACAGGGGCAGCTTCCACATGCAGGCTTGACATTGACTTCATGGCATTTTCGGATCCTCCTCATCAAGTGATCAGGTACCAGCTACCTTGGGTGGTTAAATGAACAGATGGGCTTCTAATTATACGTGCATGTGGATTCCAAAGAATTCTTCTGATGCTTCTTGTCACTTGTTTCTGAGATTAAAACAAGCCAGCACGTGAAGCCAGCAGTTCTGCCACCACTCAGAAATTAAAATCTTACTTCTTTGGGTGCTTTGTACAGGGTACAAAGGTACTCTTCCACAGTAGTTGACTGCCCCTGGCATTAATATATATAATTAATATATATAAATATATATAATATGCATGTATATGCCCTCCCACACAAATCCTGTCCTTTTTTAATGCAGTGAGATGAGGCTTATATACCCTTTTTCCTTACAGGAACCATGGAATTGTCCGAGTAATGGTCTGATTTTTAGTGGAGTTGTGTCTCAGATATACTTATTTTTGACTGAGGGGAGGGAAAAGCTTTCTGAGCATTTGTGTTGTGGCATATTGTCTTTGAGCAATCTTGTACCTACAGGGTCAGGTTTGGCCCTGTGCTTGTAGGCCTGTTAATGTGTAACCATCTCAATAGATCTGAGAGCTTAGTGACTGAGAGGAGGGACCTTTCTAAGAAACCACGGGTAGACTTTCACAGGAGAAAGTAAATAGTGTGCTCTGTATGTGCTGTCAACTGCACTTTTTATGGGTGAAGGAAAATTAACTCAGCTATTTTATGATCCTCTTTGCATGGATGTGTTTAGACTTTCTCATCACTTCACTATGACTGGAATGCTCCAAAATACGGAATTATCTGCAGTAACTTATTTGGGGGGAGGTAAAAACCACCTTGCAATAAAATGAGTAATACAGATTTTTCTTAACACGGATTTAATTTTGGTATGAACTAGCAGATGGTTTGGAGAGGATGACAGAAAAGTTTTAAGAAGTGTGCATTAGCCAGGATTTGTGAAAAGGTCTGTGCACATGCTTGACCAAAGGGCTGAAGTAGGTGTGGATATGCTGTGTGTGCTCAGGTTGTGATTTACAATACTTTTTGCTGTTGTGGAACATCCTAGTGAGAATCTTACACTAGTTCCTCCACTAATTAGTCCTTTGTAAGCCATTTGAGTTGGAGGTTGTATACCTTCAAATTGCTTTCACAAAACCCATCCTATTTTGTTTAAACTTCTTGATTAAATATGTTAAGATGTTAACATATTAACATTATGTTAATAATCTTAAATATATTTACAACTTACTTAAAAGTTGGGCTTTGCACTTAAGGTGTGGAGCTAGTGGTTGCACTGCTGTTACATTCTGTCTCCTCCCTCTTCCAGGAGTAAGATTCAAAATCCAATGTTTGTGACTTACAGAGGGTTCCAAGTTAGAGTTTCTAGCCAGGAAAAGCTTTTCTTTTTATTTTTCTGCTAAAGCTGGGAATGCATTCAAGACTTCCCTTCTAGAACTATGGGCTGTGTTCTGTCAATGCAGAATCCATTTACATATTCAAAAAACTATTCCTTCCTTTCCATTTGGTTGAATTAGCTCAGATGTGAGTGCCTTTGAGAGACTGAGGCCTGTCTCGTTTCTGACTGTGTGAGAATTGTCATTCCTTTATATTTAGCATCTCTTTTTTCTTAATTAACTTTTTCTAGTGTTTCATGTCGAGCTTTAATCTGAAAGTCTGGGAATTATTGGACAACATTGTTAATCCACTTTCTTTTATACTTCATATGGTTGTTAATGTTTCTTTGTGAATTGCTGAATGCCAGTCAGTCTTTGAAGGTTGATCTGGGAGGAGGAGATGTGCACTTCACAGGCTGAGCTTGCTGGCAGGTGATGGGGCAGGCAGAGCTGATTATTGGGGACAGGAGTGATGCTGACACCTCCATGTGCACTGCATGGAATTGTGCTGATTAACCCTGAGGGAGGGCACTCATTTCAGTGCTGTACCAACAACAAGAAGGTCAGTGTGCTATACAGACCTGAAACTGAGACGGGGGATGGCTGCTGAGCACTTAATGGTCTGAAATTCTACCCTGTCCAGCAGAACTTCATGATTAGCAGACTTCACTACAAAAATGCAAAAGTAATGTCTTTTTCATAAAAATGGGGTATTTTACCTCAACACTTTTATATTGTCACTGCTTCTTCACTTTAAGGAGGAAGAGTCTGTATTTTTATTCTATTTTTTTTTCCATGGGTATTTCTGCCCTTAGTCTTCCATTCAGCCAGGCTTCTTTTGTGGATCTTTAAGCTATGAAAATCCGTGCTGCATGTTTTTATTCACAGTTATATATATTGCAAACAGCAGTGGTGTTTACCTTGCAAAGCTTGTTACCATGTGAATGACTTCATATTCGTGTTCACATTTTTGGAGTGATGGGAGGCCTGGGAAAAAGGCTGCCCTGAATTTATGGAAGTCACTCTGTGGAGTGGATTGGGCAGATTTGCACACAGCAGAGTGATTGTTAAGGTGCTTTGTAAGTGAAAAGGCAGAACATGAGTACCTGAATTTGGTGGTTTATGATCTCAGTTCAGAAGTAACTGGCTGAGGTTCTGCCAGGTACAGCTGATACTTTGCATCCCTTGTACAGTGCGTGACAAACCTGAATTAAACCTGAATTACGAGTAATGAGAGAGAGTGTGAGAGCTTCCAAGTTACAAAACTGCTGTAAATGCCATGAAGAGATTGAGCTTCCAGTGGGGAACATCCTCCCTTTTAACCTGTGTTAACATGCTCTGAATTAACATCTCAGTTACTTTCAGAACTTTTGTCTATCCCATCAGGTTTTCTGTCATTAAGAGGTGCTGTTAACTGGTATGTGTAATAGCACTTTTAACAGGTGCTATTAAATCAAGATGGTAGGAACTTATCTAAAACGTGAAGTATAATGTATTAGAGAAGCATTTTTATTAGAAGTAAATGATTGTACCATCATGTACAATATTTAATTTGTAGCTAAAATGGATTTGTTTTCTTCCCAAATAATTTTCTCTTGTATTCTTTTGAGCTGGTTTCCTCTTGCTTAAGCACATTTTTTTTCTTTTCACCCTTCAGTGCTGGGCTGGCTGTTGGGAGATGAGTAGCATAATTGTTTTAATGTCATTTTTGATGCTGGAATCATTTAAATTGCACAAGTTCAGTTTTGTGCAACAGGTTATGCCCTAAGGCACACACACATTATGTATCCAAGTTACTTGTTTACATGGCTAACATGGAAACAAGAAGGGTCCTGTTTTTTGTGGAGTTCCTACAATACCTCATTTTCAAAGCACTGTTTTATGTTGACTTCATCCTAACAAATTATTTCTGCATCTTCTGAATGCCCAACGGGCAGATCAGGAACAAAAGAGTGTGGATGTCATAAGCTGTAGGGAAATAAACCAAACTGACAATCAACACCTGACAGAAACTCCCTGGAAAAACCATGTAGCTATTGCCTTAATTGTATTTCCCCATTAGTCTGTTTTCTGCTCATTCCTGATGTACCACTCTTTTTTGCAGTGAAATTCCAGGTCCATTGAGAAGTATCAGTAATTAACATCCCTACAGGGTTTTTTTCCCCTCTGGTACACATCAGTGTCTGCACCAAAGCAGTTGCAGTTGGTATTGTGATAATGTGAGCATAGTCAGCATGTGGTAAATAGAGTCAGTTCAGGATGAGCCAATCCAAAAAGTCCTGAACTGTACAAATATTTTTAATGTAGTTCTTGGATGGAATTGTTTTTAAAATGCTGTATTTCCACTGTCATCAATCTCAGGTAACTTGTTGCTGTCCCCTTTTGCTGGTACTGGTTTTAGACAGCTGAGTGAATTCTTTGGGTGAACTGAGTGTCAGGGAACTGTTCTCACTAAGGAGTGACTTGGCAAGAGGTTGATTTTCACATGGCTGTGTTCCTTAGGCAGCAGGGCTGAGGGAAACAACATTAAAATGTATAACCTTAGAACTGTAAATGTATTTTTATAACATAGAACATATATTTTAATGAACTCTAGCATGAAATCAGTCTTGCTTATGCCAACACTTGTGTATCATTTACTCTTTGCTCACAATGTCTGTGTTCAGAACAGTTTGGTTGGAAGTAACAAATGAGTATTGAATTTTCCTTTTGATTTTATAAACTCATTAAGTTATGCTTTGGTTTCTGAAGGTTCCCATTTCGGGGCAAATATTAAGGAAAGACGTAAAATAGGCTGGTGGATTTGGGGGTTTTTTGGGTTTTTTTGTTGTGGTTTTTTTTTTTCTTTTTCCACCTCCTGCTTGTGGGACTCGAGAACTTTCACAGTGAAACACAGGCTGCTGTTGATCCCCCAGACAGATTACTCAGTTTCTTCATCCTTCCCACTTGGCTTCCCACAGTCTCCCACAGTATGCAAATAGAGAGAGGACACATTTCCCAAAACTGCCTCTCTCTGCAGTGTGCCAATCTGCTCAGGTAGCAGTGAGGATCTCCCAGGCCCCTGTGCCCAGAGATTCAGGGACAGAAACCATCAGAAAACCATCAGCCATGAGCTGAATGAGGGGTGACTCAGGGCTGCCTTCAGAGGACGTGCAAACCACAGGATGAGTGTGAGGGTGAGGAGATTCCTGTTGGATGGAACTGAGGGCTCATTTCTGTCATCCAGCAAAGACTAAAGAAACTGGGAGGGCTCTCCTTTGTGGAAATGTGTATGTCCCACAATCTTCAAAATGAGCCAGAGGACAAGCAATGGAGTTAGAGGAGTTCTTGCTTCAGTCCCTGTGGGATGAGTCCTTTTGGAACACAGTGCTGAGCATGTCAGTGACAAGATCATGGTTGGGCACAGTCAGGATGCATTTGTCAAGGATTAATCATGCCTGATCTCACTGCCTTCTGTGATAAAATGTCGGGGTTTGTGGATGAGGAGAAGCAGTGTCTGTCCTTCCCTTGCCTTCAGCCAGGCTCTCATCACTGCACAGCACTCCTGTCATTGCTGGTTAGAGTGCCAGGGGTAGGTGGCAGCCAGGTGGGTCAGAGCTGCTTTAGATCAGGCTCAGAGCGGGATTAAGGCCTTGATCACCACCCAGTTACCTGTAAGGAGCTGAGTTGTGTTTGACATCTCTCTCAGGGACCTGGAGGGAGGTGACAAGGTCCCATTCATTCAGGTGGCACCGCCCCAAGGGGACCAGTTGGTCTGCTGGAGGGCAGAGCCTTTACAGGCACTCAGTCTGCAGGGATGAATGGGCAGGAGGCTCGAGATTCAACAAGGACATGGCAATAAAACACTCTGAGGAAGGATTGAGGTTGGGGTGTGACTGGCTGGGGAGCAGCTCTGTGGAAAAGGGTCTGAGGGCCTCAGCAAGGTGAACATGAGGCAGGGGTGCATTGTGGCAGCAGAGAGGTTTGTGCAGTGATTATTTCCTTCACCCTGGTTCAGCCACATGCAGGATACCCTGTCCAACTTTCATCTGCCCAGTGCAGAAACAGACATCAAATAGTCAAATATATCTTCTAGGAGGGTGCCAGAGTGACTGGTGGGCTGAAGCACAGGCCTGTGAGCAGAGGCTGATGGAATGGGTGCATTGGTGAAGAGACAGCTTTGAGAGGATCAATGGCAGCCTTTCCTTACAATGAGTTTGTGTTTGAGAAGAGGAACTAGACAGGCTGCTGCATGGTGGGAGGATGAGAAATAATGAATATAAGTAGAAGATTTTCAAGTTGTGACTGGATAAATTTCTTGGCAAATTGGTTTGATCTTATAGATGACTATGCCTTGAGTAAGAGGTTAAACTAGATGACCTCGTGCTGTCCTTTTCAATCTGAGTTATTGTACCATAACTCTGTTTTCAGCGATTGGCATAATGAATTATTTGTGCTTGGGTTTCCAGTCTAAACAGTGGCCTAAGTTTTCCAGTCTAAGCCTCGATAGCAACCCAAGCTCTCATTCTCCCACAGTGGCTGGGCTTGCCAGTGTGTTCAGCTGCACAAAATGCAGTAATGCTGAGTGGATCTGAAACACTGCAGCACTGCCCCCAAACTGCACTGAGGACATGGGCAGTGCTGAAACTGGGACCTGTCTGTGTTTGCTTCCAGTATTTCTGACACCTCCTAGCTGGAGGTGCTGCAGTGTCAGCAGCCCAGGCTGGGCAGGGGCTGGGCTGTTCTGTCCTGCCTGACAGCCCAGCAGAGCTCACCTCTCTGTGAGCTGGAAGGGAAGGGTCAGCGATGCCAGTGCTCCTGTCCTGCCAGCACTGGGCTGTTCTCTCCATGGAGCCTGCAGCCTTCACAGTGAGCACTCACAGTCAGATGGATCCAGGTGACTTCCAGGCTCATGCTTGACAGTGCTCCTACAAATCCAAGGTTATTTATAAAATTCTGTTATTTATCCAAATACTCTGTTCAGGGCGTAGACCTTTCTGATTTGCTTTGCCTCCCACCTTTTCTTTAGCTTTGATTCTATTGCAGATTTATTTTTAAATGTTGGTTGGTTTCTTTACTAGATATATTTTTCTCAAATTTTTCTGTAAGTTTAATGTAAACTTCTCTGAACAGTTTTTCTGTTTCAAAGCAACTGAACTAATGGTCATGACTATAATTTATTTTTAAATATGTCTCTGAGGGAGGAAGTTACTATGTTACAGATGGTATTGGTGCATTTAAAATATTAATCAACATGTAGGCATATCTGTATGAGAGTTTTGTGGTGAGCCTTATGTTGTCACTTGATCTTTTTTTAACTTCAAGAAGTGCTTAGTCTTTATGACAGTTCTGTAGCTGCTCTGCCTTTGGCTCACTGTTCGGTTGCAATTGAGGTCAGACCATGTTAGTTTTTTCAATAATCTTGCCATCCAAGTTTCCTGAGGGTTTTCTCTAGCCTTACAGTTTAATTTTTCAGAATATAGTTTGCCATTTTATTTTGATATACACTTTAGTTCTTCATGCACTGTCTGCAT
Source organism: Cisticola juncidis (assembly GCA_013400215.1). Classification (NCBI taxonomy): domain Eukaryota; kingdom Metazoa; phylum Chordata; class Aves; order Passeriformes; family Cisticolidae; genus Cisticola; species Cisticola juncidis. The sequence goes on along the minus strand of VXBR01007110.1, from coordinate 329,619 downwards.
GTCTACAATCAGTTTTTAGAGGTTAAAGACCTGATTTTTTAAAAAAACTTTCTAATATCAGATAATAAATCTTATATGCAAAAGAATCTTTGTTTTTATGTAACAAAATGTTACATCTTGTTAAAAAAATTGAAATTTACATTCAGGTTTTGTATTTTTTCTTTTGCAGTAAATTGACTTAGCTGAGTTATCATTACATTTCTAGGTGTTGGAAAATAAGTCTTTCTCATTGCCCCTGAATGTACCCAACATGTCCAAGATTTTCCCTTGTCCAGTGGCACAAACACTTCTCAACTTTTTTTGGGGGCTGACCTTGGCCAGCTGGCAGATGCTCACCAGGCCACTCTCTTGGCCCTGTTCCTCAAGAGGACCAAGAGGGGAAAATAAAGAAAAACCCCTGAGATAAAGACAGATCACTGAGAATGACTGCCACGGGTGTAAGAGACTCACCTTGGAAAATCAGTGGATTTTTCTTTTCCAGTTGAAGCAGAAGGCTGATAAAGCAATGACAGACCTGAAACTCCTGTCCCCCATCTTCCCTGGCTGCACCCCTTCCTGCCTGTCTGGCAGGGCTGCAGCTGCTGATCCCTTCTCCCAGGGCCACCCCTTGTGTCATGAGCACACAGAGCTCCCAGCCCTGCCTGGCAGGGAGTGCTGGCATGGGCTGGGACAGTGCGAGTCCATTACAGAATGTTTGTGGAATGGCTCATCACACATTTCAGCATTCATGTTATCATAAGCTCTTCCAGAGCTTGTAAAGAAAACACACAGCAAGCAATCTGACATCTTCATCTCTCATCATTAATTCAAATTCCCCATTGGTTCATCTTCCTTATTGCAATCTTTTAAAATGCTAGTTTGTGTAAGCACCTGGCAAATTTTATACCTTTCCTCATTTTAGGCTTTGAAACATCTTTATTTGCTAATTCACCTTCATTTATGTATATGGGTAGCTTCAGCTTTTCAAGTCTAGCCTTCAGTTAGATCTGGAAATCCTGATGATGGGCAGGAGCTGCTGTCCTGATAATTTTTTTCCTCCTGATGTTTTATTTTCAGGCTTTAAAGACATTTAATAGGACTTTTTTACTTCCCTTATGAGTCTGAGTCTCAAATTTTTTCTTTGGGATATGTCAGGACATTCTATTCTGTTTATCGTCTATTAAATATGTTCATACATGAGTTTGTATGTGCACATGTGTATACATAAAAACATCCATTTATTTTGAGTACTTTAAATCTCTTTAACATGTCTCTGCTGAAAACACACAACTGGTTTACCACTGTCTGGCTGGCTCATTTGGATTTTCCCGTCTGTAGTTTCACTGGATGCTGGTGAAGTCTTTTTCTCACAGGTTTTGTTGTTCTGTCTTGCCTGCCCGGATTCCCTTTGGGTTCAGAGTGTTTGATTTGTTGGGTGATCTCTTACCCTGTGTTGTTGGTATTTCTGTGTTTGATTTGTTAGGTGATCTCTCACCCTGTGTTGTTGGTACTCCTGTACCACCAGCACTCAGGTGCAGAAAGGCTGCTGCAGTCACAGCCTGCCCCGGGTGCATTGCCTGCCCTCGGCGCATGGCCTGCAGTCGGTGCATTGCCTGCACCTGTGTGTACCTGCTGAAGCAGCCCCAGCTCTGAGTCCAGCTCTGTGAGTCTCCTCAGAGCCTCCCTGCTCCCTCACCTGCAGCACTGACATCACACACCCAGAACTTGGCTTGTTCCTCACCTGAATTGAATTTTTATTGCCAGAGATTATTGTGGTGAAAATGCTCAGTCTTCTAAGCTTTTTGTGTTAAAGTAGCAGGTTTGATGCGTCCAAGAGGTGCAATTAATTCTTTTTTAAAAATATTTTTTCTTTCCCACATTTACTGTCCCTGTTTGGAAAAGAGGCTTTTCTTTCAAGAAACTAGACCATTTTTGTAAAGAACTTGCTCAACAGAGAGAATGTATTTGTGAGGATTTGACATTTCTGTGTAGTTTCAGGCCCTTCAGTTACCCACCCCCAGGGACCTTTCTCAAGAGATGAGATGGGATTTGAAAGTCTTCCTTTCTTAACCATTTCTTGAGAAATTAAAACTTGTTCTTTCACAACTGTTTTAAGGAGTGTGTTATTTTTATAATTTCAAATACTGCAAAGAAATTCAGTGATGGATTTCCATTGCCATTTCAAGAGGATTTAGTACCTCTTTCCTGAATTTCGGGTTCATAATGATGATATTGCCACTGATAGCACCTCCAGTGCAAGAATTGATTCATCTCTCTCAGGCTGCAGGTAATTTATTCATAGAATCATGGAGTGGTTTGGGTTGAAGGGACCTTAAAGGGGATGCAGTTCAGGCCCCTGCCATGGCAGGGACACTCCCACTACCCCAGGTTGCTGTAAGCCCCTCCAGCCTGGCCTGGGGCACTGCCAGGGGTGGGGTATCCTCACCACCTCCCAGGAAGAATTTCTTCCTAATGTATTGTCTAAATCTGCCCTCTCCCAGTTTAAACCATCACCACTTGTCCCCTCACTACATGCCCTTGTGAAAATTCCCCCTCTGGTTTTCATGCAGCCCCTTTAGGTACTGGAATATGCAAGGTCTCCCTGGAGCCTGATCTCCTCCAGCATAATGGCCAAAGTTGTGCTAAGAAAATATTTGCAGTTATTCATTGTTCAAGATTACTACTTATCAATTCAAAGTGTTTTCCTCTAGCCACTCTGTAACAGGAAATATCTTTACTGGGATTGCTGAGCTGCCAACCTGTCTTTGAAGGGGATGATACCTGGAATGAATTCCAAAAAGGGAAACTGCTGATTTTATTCTGCCTTTTGTTGCTTTGCTATTGTTTTATCTTCCAGGGCCTCACAGTCAAAAGTCAGTGCCACAATAATCTTTTGCGTATCTTTTATGCTTGATTACTGCTGTTTGTAAACCTGTCTGTAATTGGACATAAACACTGCTGCCACCCTGTTTTGTGTCAACAAGTGTAGAATCCCAGTCTCCTCTGTGGAGAGAGCATCCATATCAAAACTATGCTTCCGAAGTGTTTAAAAGTCAGATTCTAGCTGCCAAGACTTCTGAGTCTTCTCTGATCTGTGTTACTCAACAAGGAATGCTCAGTGCCACATGAAAGACACTGGTGGGTATTTTGACATTTGATACTTATTTTATCAGTGAATGTATATGGCTCTCGTTCAGTGCAGAAGAGACATTCACTTTGTAAGTAGGTGATTAATATTAGCTATTAATTTAGCTTCCCTTTGGTCTTGGTTTGGGACCTTAAAATTCTGAAATATGGACATAAAGACCACTTTCCTCACAAGAAACTAGCTGGAAACAATATTTTTCTTTGACTCTGTGTTCAAGTTGAATTCATTCTTACCTTCCAAGTATTTCACATAGGTTTAACAGGTGACACCTAAGTTTGCTAGAATTTTCTTCTTTTAGCCTTTTTTAATGGCTTGTTATTTCAGAAACCATAGAACTATGAAAGAAAATGTAGAAACAATTTACCTGTATGTTTGTGTCACTGGTTGAAGCCTGTGCCTGACTGGTGGCAATATGAAGCTGCCCAATGAGTGTTCATTTATTAAACTAACTACTCAGGTTAGACTGGTGGGCAGATTTGATTCACTGTGGACAGGTATCTTGAAGGATTTTTTGGAGATATTTGTCGTAGGCACTTTTCCACGTGCATGTGTTTGCTGCTTACACTCTGCATTTGCTGTGTAGAAATTAGTGTTTAAATGTTCAGGCCCTTGGAGATGTGGCTCAGGGAAATAAAGATTCCTTACTGAGTACAAGCATGCCTGGTTATCTGCTATTCACTTTCCCCACTGAAGAATATCTCATCTTTAATGACACTACTTTTGGTAATGAATTAACACAATTCTAAGGATAGTGAGTGAAAATTGGGTCAAATGTAATGATGTTACTGTTACACTTTACACGATAATGCTGTCACATCCCTGCGGTGGGCTGGCCCAGGCACCC